>OX375866.1:9708523-9817187 GCA_947359475.1 Heligmosomoides polygyrus bakeri
TTGCGATTTCGAAAAATTGAGAAGTATGACCCTACTACCAGTGGCTTGAAAAGCCATGCCATAATCCTATTCCCTCCTTCCTTCTTGGAATATGATAAGATTCGTCTACTACTTCCCATTTATACCATTTAGATTTTCGTGCAATACCGTTAGATATTACAATAATATAAGCATGCAGGGCGGCTCCAAAAAGTTTATACACTGTCCGAATGGTTATAACAATCACGCAAGAGTCAAATTAGAAAAAGAAATTCTATTTATTGCAATAATATTTTTGTAGAAGGAATTTCGTTATCAGTAGTCATACCTCTTTCTCATAAAGTTTGTTTGAAGATCGCGGAAAGTCTCGCCGTAGTTATAGAATATTCTGATAGCTGCGCATATAAGCTCGGTAACGGCTCGGGCTCGACACTCGACATTGGTGCAGCAACGACGGCGAAGATGTGATGAAGCTTGCTTTCCATTTTTTTCTTGCTTTCACATCTTAGTAGTTCTGATTCATTGAGATTTATTTAGCTTATTAGGCTCACTAGGCTGCAGAGTTTATGAGTAACTCATACGTAACTCCTCTACATGATCGATTATTCTATTCTAGAAAGATTTGTTATAGTTTAGTTACCCAAGTTTGAGGTTGTCAGGAAGAAGCAGTGTGATCTACCGCGTTACTACAGAAGTAGGACGTACTCCAACTTGGAATAACTCGCTGCCGGAGAAGATACTAAAGAAGTTAAGAGCCCGCGCGAAGACAGAAAGCAGCAAGAAAATGGAAATTTTCTAACATAGGAGGAAGGGAATGCGCCACGTACTCGCTTGAATTCCTACATTTTACACTTGACTGATTGTGTTTCGCTTGAACACATGTTGCAATTTCCTCAGTTGAAGGGCTTTAACATTGCTGCTAGTGAAGCTTTTCGAGATGTCTGAGAGAACAATTTTTATAGATTTCATGTCTGCCTATATCTCTTGTATGGTAGGATAAAGTTTAATAACTCGTCTAACTCCAGCTCAGTGGGAGAAAAAGTCCTGTAAATTCAATCACAAAAAACAAACGTATATTACACAGATGACGTTACCCATTTATTATTGCGATTATTAGCTGGATTTCAGATGCAAAGATCATTAAAGCGCATCATCGAATTACACCTAGACTTTCATGTTGACTCTGGAGCGAATAGAGTACGATGCCAGTACGACCGAGGCGGCGACCAACGAGACGGCGGCGGCCACGAAGACCGAGAAGCCGAACGGCGACAGGCAGATGCCGTTTGGCATGCCCATGAGAGGAGAGATGACTCGCCATTCTTCCGGAAGCTGCTGCTGCTGCTGTAATAGCGAGAGTCAGAGGCTGCCAGCTCGCTGAAGAATGGTAACCTCTTACCTTCTCGTGGATGTCTATGGCACTGAGCTCCGTTCGCACGTCTAGAGTGTTCTCGAAGCCGGCAGCTCTCTTCTTGAGCAGGCGCAGCTGCGCTGGTGCTGAGGTGGCTATCGTGGCTGGTGCCCCGCTAATAGATCCGCTCTGAATAGCCTCGATTAGATTCTGACTTATGTTTGCATGCACTGTGTTAAAACTTCTGCATTGGAAAACTTCCCTGCACTTTTCAAGACTTGCTCTACTCGGTCTAACCTTCGATTTAGGGGCGATACTGTGCTCAAAGAAGCGACTCATGATTGGTTCAGACAGACACGGTCTAACAATCCTCACCACTCAGAAAAAATTCCAGCAAACTGTAATGTATTTGGAGCTACTGTAGCAGACCCGCTGCAGTAGCTCCAAATTAACTTTTGAAATTCTAGCCTAAACCTTCAAAATAAGTAACTAGTCACAGCTACGCGTTGCCTTACTGGTGATCCTCCGGGAGTGATGTATGTCTTTCGCTTTTTTACGCAAGTAATTACACCTGTATAGAGCTTAGACGTGAAACAGGATATAACTACTACCTTCCATTAAAATGCTTCTTACACCTGTAATAACTCTCCACTTGCTTGTTCTGCCTAATTTCTCGCCGTAGGTTACAAGTTGCATGCTAGCACTGCGCCAGTTACTTGTAGCTAACTGTAGTGCAAGATAACGAGTCTTCGTAGAAGTTTGGCGCAAGTTCAGAGAGCTTATTTATCATCCATCCATCTTTACACTTCATTATTCTAGGCACGAGGAAATGTTGGCTGTTGACATCTTTACACCTCGTTCACCAGGAGATGTTGGCGGCCACACTACCAAAGCAGCGCGGCACAGGCATTTCAGCCGGAATGCGTTTTCTCTAGTCCACCATTACTACCGCGTTCCAACTGGAATCGCTTATCGCGCTGTCGTAGCTAAAGATTGAGGGTCCATAGTCTTGCGGCACCGCCCCGCAATTTCGTCCTTTTCCTTCCTATCGTGATGGGTCGACGCCAGCCCCCTCCTGTAGAGGGAGCCGCGCCAAGGACGAGTCGTCGCGCTGCCGCAAGCCGTTCAGGTGAGAGTTATACTCCCGCGGGAGCATCCGCGGGACGTCCGCGGACTGAAGGTGCACCGCGAACGGCGGGCGTGGCGGGGCGCGGCGATTGGCCAGGTGAAGGGCCCCGGCGCGATTCCCGCTCATCCGCGGATGCTCCCGCGGAAGTATAACAGAAGCGTTAGGCCCCGTTTATACTTCGACGGCGAGCGACGCAATCGATCAATTTGGCCACAGGGCGGCATGCCGTAAATATCCACTTCAATCTGTGGTTCCATATAAATTTGCGGCAAAGCGGCCGCTCTGCCCTTATCCCTCGTGTCCGGCGAGTTCTGGGTCCATAGGGTAGGAGTACAGAGCTCGTGGGCGACTACAAGCTCCATGTCTTCACATTTTTATCTAAGGGTCGAGCACACTTCGATGCCTCTGCTACGGCAGCAACGGTTACGGATAGTATCGATCCGCTGCCTCTATTTCAGCGCACCAAAGGGGGTTCGTACGTTAGCGTTGAGTTACGGTAGCGCGCCACCGCTGCCCGCCACCGCCCCTGACTACGGTAGCATGGCGGGTTGTTGAGCCCGCCTTGGAGACGAACGAATGAACAGAGAACAACATACGCTGTGGAGCAGACTTTCTGTCGTAGGGTGGTGATTGACGACTTTGTTCATTTCTTGCACTTTTTTCTCTTTGCTAGTTTTCATACGCTTTGGGCTCTGAGTAACTCCTGCTGGGGGATCACCTTATTATGTACTCTACTGAAGGAAATAAAGTTCACATGCTAATAAGGACAGTACTCACTAACGAACAGTAAAACAAGTAAAAGAAAACACAGAAGAAGTTGAGAAGGGAACATGGCATGAGCGAAAGCTACAAAGCTGTCATACACTAAAGAAGTGTAAAAAAACGAAGAAACTTGACGTATTGCTCCTATTATCATTTCGACTTTGCAGTCTCAGAGGCAGCATGTGGTCCGGCCCAAAACTTACAGAAAAGAAGAATACGGAGCAAGAAATAAAAAGTAATCAGGTCCGGTATGGTTCTTCACGGAATCTGCTCCACAGCAGCAATGCGCGCTCTGTTCAATTCGCCTCATCTCGTATTGAAATCTAGGTGGTGTGCGCAGGTCTGCCTACGGTAATCGAGCGCGTCGCACCGCCCCTACAGTAATGGAAGGCACCTAACGCAACGCACCCCACCAAAGGCAGCGCCGCGCCAGTGGGCACGCTTTGCTGCGGCAGAAGGAACCTGTTTGCCGCCGCAGCAAGAAATGTCGAACGGTGAACTGCAACGGTGAAGTCGTCCGTACTACTACGTATGCCGCACTTCAAAAGCGCGCTGCTGCTTGCTGCGCGCATCCTTTGCGAAAGCAGCGTGCACCCTCTTTTGCTGCTCAAGCCGGGTTAGCTGCCACAGCAGTGTGCTCGACCCTTTACGAATCGGCGGCAAAGCGGCAACGGCAGCACCACAAATGCTGCTGTGGCAAAAATGATTCAAACCATTCTTCTCGCAGTAGCCGTTTAGCCACCGGAAGAGGTCTGTCTGCATTCTAACCGATACACGGAAAGAGAAGAGGAATGAAGCGCGTCCTCTAAGCATCGTTATCAATACGGCGATTGAATAAAGGGCTCCATGTACATAGTTTTGCGGCGCGGCAACTGGCGTCGAGCGGCAAAACTTGGGCGGAGCTTTGAAGTGGCCTTTTTTAATTTTGCCGCTGTTCATGCACACTCGATCCTTGCTGGCGGGTCATGGCAGAGGACGGGAGCGGCGAGGCGCCGTACTCCTTCCAGTCGTGACCTACTGCTGCCTCGGGAAATTTGAGTGTTTGACTCCGAAGCGGGTCTCAGCTGATCGGTATTGATCGCAGAGCCTAAAGGAGATGTTTGCTTCCACTCCAGACTCTTGTCACGATCGGCCAGAGCACAGACAAACTCTGCCGCGGCAGAGTTGCGGCGGCGGCAATAATGATTCACACCAATGTTCATGGTGCCACTTGCGGCTGGCTCTACCACCACTCTTGCCATGCAAATTCGGCGCTGCTCCACACCGCTCGCCGGCGGCAACAAGCTCTCGATCCCTGCCCTACGCCTAAAGATAGGCCGCTGTCGCGCGGCAAAAGCGTTTAGAGGCCATATTGGTTTTTAAGAGGTTATCGGATTTTTTCTTGTGCTCCTTGAAATATCGATTAGCCTCTCATCGCCCGTCGACTCATCGACTGAGGCGATTGTACCGATTCCCGCTCGTTGACTTTGCCAGCTGCCGCCCCAAGGATGAAGTATGAAATAGCGGCGCAGCTAAATTGGGTAGAGACGACGCGCAAAGCCTCCGTTCCGAGGCTGCGCCCAAGTTTTGACTCCTGCTGCTTGTCTCCTTGTAGCAGAGGTTAACGAAAGCAGTCGGCAGCTTCCTGTGTCCGCCGCCAACTTGAAGGCGTAATAGGTGCGGGTATGCCATATTTTTGACGACACGCTTCCCAAGTATGTAGACGCAATTCTTGTGTGGATTGGCATCATGCTTCTCCAGTCCTCTTCAAAACAGGCGAGGACTGGAACTTTGAGAGCTAGTTACTGAAATTAAGGAGGTACCTTTGTCGCTCCGAATCCTTGCGGCTCTGGACACTGTGGTCGAGCGCATTCAGTCTTCGGCTCTTTCACCGTAATGCTGATTTGACATTGGTAGAACAGTTGCGACCTGAACAGCAGTGAAGTTTAGCCATCTCCTAAGCGCTAGAAGCACCAGAAGGGCTCGAAGGTTCCTCCGCGCTTCCGTCTAAATTTCGTTGAAGGCGAACCTGTCTGCGTATTTGTAGACGTGAGCCTCTTGGCCAGCCATCAGGTCGGTCGGGTACTCCAAATTGTTGAGCAGGAACTTATCAAGCGCACAGCCCTCGTCGTTCAGGATCTGGACAGTGTCGCCGTTTCCATCGTCGACGGTGCAGGTGTGCACGACGGCGCAGAAGGTGTCGGTCGTCTCGGAATCACAGGTCCACTTGTGGTACACCTAAACGTCTCATTCGTCTCCTTTTTGGGCCAAGGAATGCAGGGGTAGAGTGTGTCACACCTGCTGTCCGATGGTGGCGAACTGAATGGGCGCGCCGGTTGGACCACCGTCAAGAATCTCATACTTGCAGATGGGCATAGGCACAACCTGCGTCTGGAAGGCGGTCGTCAAGTCGGACACTTCGATCTGCGTGCTGACGGTTTTGTCGGACTCCATGTAGAAGCACTGGATTCTGTAGGCTCGATCGACTTTGGTCACGAACTGTGGATGGAAGGAGATGACAATGGTTGTCGAGACGAACACTCCGCGGGGGTTGAGGGACCTGAACCGTTTCTCTAGTGATTGTTGAACAAGCGCAGCAGTGAAGAAGTCTTACCTGGTCCTGGCAGTGTTACACTGGTCGAAAGGCAGCTCGATGCCGGCCACTTGTCGACCACCTTCGTCACTTCGGCAGCCGGCCTGATCGTAGAGTCCCTTCACGTACACATGCCCTTCGAACGGATTCCTTGTGTTGAAGTTGACGGTGATCGAAGTGGGACCGCATTCGATTTCCGGCTCTCCTTCAACGCCGTTGTCAACTGGAATCGCACCCACGAGGCCAATCACCGCCAGACACAGCAGGAGGCGCATCTGGAACGAGACCTTTCAGAGGCTGGAGCGATACGAAACGTCTTCTCCACAGCTGACGAAAAGTGACGTGAGATGAATGGGTAAAGATAAGCGTTGGTCACGTCTTCTGGGAATAAGCCACGCACTTCACTTCTACACGATATTGTCGTGACAGTCTAAGTCGGCGTTTTACCTAGCTTCAGCGCCAGCCGGTGGCACTACACTGTCTCTCCTTCTCAGACAAGCTTGGAACGAATACGCCAGTAGTGCTGAAGAGATGGAGGGCATGACTACCCAGCCCCCGAGCTAAGAGTCGGTTGATGGCGCCTTCTGCCGACCGCGCCTCATCCAACCAAAATATTTAGCTTACGTCTACTTCTTTGGCTTGGTATCTACACGGGTTAGTCGCAGGAGACTGGTGAAATAACCTCTACTCAAACCAATGGATAAAGGACAAAAAATGCTGTTAGTGAATCCTTCTGTACGGGGTGGAAGTTACTTGAGTGCAATTTGTCCTATACCATAAATTGCGGTTGCCATCCGATGGACAAGTGAGTGTTTTATGCTTTTTAGAAGAGTGTGGTACCAATTCACCGAACCGGGGAGATGAATGGCTTCGTTAGCAGAGAGGATCCGAACCATGAACCTGAACTCCGGCACATGTGACAGCTGGAATCTCCTCCGACCGTGCATCAGGCTCCCGCTCAAGCCAATAATGCATTGGAAAAAATATTTGCATATTTTTGCCTGCGATGGGACAATAAGCATGCCCTTGTTCCCGGTATTGCCATGTCCACACGTTCCATGCGTCTTGTATTGCTCCATATAAAGAATTGGTCCATATAAAGAGTCTGAACAGAGCAGCAGGAAGACAGCTTCTTGGGAAGCCTTCGAGGGCGTCGAAGAAATAATGAAGTAGACGAAAAGCACAGTCTAGCTCCGCGTGCACATATTTAACTCCATCGCTGTTCTTGCGAAGAGGTACTCATCGCGGCCTAGGGTGAAACCCGGGCCTCCTGGAAGTAGTAGACGAAAAGAACACGCCTAAAACAACGCGACCGCTGATGGAATGCTGCAGAGTTCCAAGCGACGTCCACATTCGTGAATCAAATGTGCTGTCTCTTTATCCAAGGCATCGAAAATTAGGTGGGCCGGTCCTGTAATTCAGGTGTCGCTGACACCCGTTGTGAAAGAGTGGTGAGGGTTGAACCTATAGGATTTCAGAAACACAGAAGATCACCAACCAAAGAGTTGGTCGGATTTCTAGGTAGAGGCCCTGGACTTCTTCTTCTCCTCCTGAGCGTTTAGTCCCGCGCAGTCACAGGGTCCGCTGTTCTTGTGATCTTTCGCCACCTCACCCCATCAAGGGAGTCATCTGCAGCGGCGTCGACATCGGCGAGATCTCTCTTGATGACGTCCTTCCAGCCTTCCCTTGGGCTCCTCTCGGACGCCTTCCATGTGCCTCGAAATCTAGGGCCAACCTTATGGGGTAATTCCCTGGCGTTCTGAGGACGTCTCCGTACCACCTCAGGCGCTGCTCCCTCATCTTCAGCTGGATCGGGGCTGTTTTAGTGTCTTAGAAAGACAGGAGATCACCAACCAAAGAGTTGGTCGGATTTCTAAGTAAAAGCCCAGGACGAGAGATAGCAAATTGTTCGAGTGAGTGCCGGTTGATTTCAGAAGATGTTGCGTTCGATCAAACATCGTTAGTGGTGTAATGGCGTAGCATCCTGTTCCTTAAGCAGGAGGTGAGGGTTCGAATCCCGCGGTCGCAACATAACGTCGTTGTAACAGCTTAAAGCCTTAGTAACAGCCACTTGAGACTTAAAGAAGTTTACTTGTAATATTGTTCGTGTCCCTCGAGTGAGATGAAATCATGATGATTCAATTTTTTACGCGATGGCGCACGCTTGAAAATTGTCAGACAGTTGACATTGATGATAAAGTGACCTTTGAAAATTTATAGTTCAGTGAGTTAGGAACTTTCGGCTTCTCCAGACGTCCTCCTGACCACATTTTTTTAGGCGAGTGTTGGTTTATGACAATCTCTGCGATATGCAGTGCCCTGCCTACCAATTAGAGAAGATTTTCTCAGAAGAAATTGATGAGAAACAGCAGATAACAGAAGCACTGCTGCTTCTTCTTTCGAAGTCAGAAGACCATTGCAACTAAACGAAGGCAGATTTCTCTGGTTACCTTACAAAATAACGCATATTCTTGGATATTCTCCTAACGCCCCACATCAAACGTGATGACTACAGGCCATCTTGAAGACCAGAAAATTCTAAGTCCTTCACCGTTCCAGGGAATACTTCGCGAGATACAGGTTCTAACGATCCAACCCTACTGTTTAAAAGCAGAACTGGTTATCGACAAGGACGCATTGCAGAGCCGCATTCCAGAGGACGTCCACTTCAGCAGCCTCTCGCAAGGATCGCCGCCAGAACAGTTCGGCAGGGAACTGAGGGATGGAAGCGGAACTACGTAGACTGGATGTGTCAAGGGGCAAGCCCGAAAAACTAATATTATCGCGGCGAATCGTCTAAGACTTGCGAAAAGAAGGTGCGTAAGAAAGAAGAGAAGGTGGAGACCTTGTAGGAAGACGCTTCTTCGGATAGGATTAGATATCATCGACGCTTGACTATTTATATGAATAGCGGCTAAACCGCCTTCTCCTTTCAGGACGACGACGGCGACGAATCAGGTCAGACGCTGTCGCACTTTCGGCGTGGTTGTTTTCGCAGCTCTTGTGCTGGTCGGTCGGGAACGCTACACGATCAGAACTAGTAGCCACGACGACGATCATAGCCGCCACGGATCCTGATGATGTATGCGTAGAGAAGAGACATTGTCGGCGTATTCCCTTCTCGCGCTAACAGAACGAACGCCGGCTGTCATGGCGTAGCATACGCTGAAACGTTTCTGATCACAAAATCTCCAAACATGCGCGGAACGGTCACCATACAGTTTGGGCAAACCCTTGAAGAAAAGCCCAGAATTTGTCCATTTATTAGTTGCCCCGAAAGTTCTCAGCGTTTTGATTGCTTTATTTTGAGCCACCATAACTTTCTCAAATCTTACGGATTTATCGGATGTTAAATAAGCACCGTTCAAATCAGCACACTTTTGCCAATGACTATAGTTTGATTCCAAATGTTTCCCAACGGTCTCACTTTTTTGGCCTTTTGTCATTGGATTTGAAGAAAAATTGCTGACATTATCCTGGTGTATAAAATTCTCCGCTTGAGTTCTCTTGGGCGCGTGTAGCGTAGTCGGAGGAGGCGCTGACTGTCGCGTGCACCCGATACCACGTTCATGGTTCGGATTTCCCGCCTAGGCCAACCAAGCCTTCTATCCCTCCGGGGTCGGTGAATTGGTAGCAGACTTGTCTGGAAAGGATAGAGCGCTGACTTGTTCATCGGCTGGCCACCGCAAACCATTTTATGGCCAAATACGCATTCAAATCGCCTCCACGATATCCCGTAGAAATAGAATGCGTGCCGCATCCCAAAAGGAAATAAATTAAGGGTGCACACAAAATTTTTTGCGTTAAATTTCTTTAGCGGAATTTCTTAACGGAAAATTTTCGTAAAATTTCCGGTAAATCGTTAAATTTCGTTAAAAAATACAATTAGCTGCAAACCATTATTTCAAGTGAAAAAATTAAGCAAAACCTTAAGCGTTTCAAATTCAGGAGGTCAACAGTCAAAGTTCAAGGGATGGAGTGTACCATTGCAACCTTCCTCAACAAATTATCTACAGGGTGTGAAATAAGAACAAGTATGGAATTAACATTCAAGATGATCACCGACAAGGCCTGTTCCTAAAATGTGCGATCGGGCAGGTACCCGGAGTTCCTCCTTTCCATTTCTTTTGTCTGACTGTTCTACGAGCATATGCAACCTCGATGCGGGCATCAGCCCACTAATTACTGAAAGAACTAAGATAAATACAAATAAAAGCCTATAGCGGAATGTTAACACGTTGTCGAGCGCACGATTTTCGAGAGCCTGGTGCGTGGGACCAATCCATTTTTTTGCACCGTGACACGATATCGTGTCACACCGGTCCCTCACTGCCTAAAAGCTGTGACACGTCGTCAACGTGTCAACGTTCAGGAAAAGTAGCTTTCCTAATTTTCGGTAGTAGCGTTTTTCTAACGGGCGCGTGTAGCGCAGTCGGAGGAGGCGCGACTGTCGCGTGCACCCGATACCAGGATCCTGGTTCGGATTTCCCGCCCAGGCCAACCAAGCCTTCCATCCCTCCGGGGTCGGTGAATTGGTACCAGACTTGTCTGGGAAGGATAGAGTGCTGACTTGTTCATCGGCTGGCCACCGCAAGCCATTTTATGGCCAAATACGCATTCAAATCGCCTCCACGATATCCCGTAGAAGTAGAATGCGTGCCGCATCCCAAAAGGAAATAAATTAAGGGTGCACACAAAATTTTTTGCGTTAAATTCCTGTAACGAAATTTCTTAACGGAAAATTTTCGTAAAATTTCCGGTAAATCGTTAAATTTCGTTTAAAAAAATACACTTAGCTGCAAACCATTATTTCAAGTGAAAAAATTAAGCAAAACCTTATGCGTGTCAAATTCAGGAGGTCAACACATAAAGTTTAAGGGATGGAGTGTACCATTGCAATGTAAAATAAACAATTCAATGCCAACAAATCCAGAAAAATAAATAGGCCTTCCTCAACAAATTATCTACAGGGTGTGGAATAAGAACAAGTATGGAATTATCATTCAAGATAATCACCGACAAGGCCTGTTCCTAAAATGTGCGATCGGGCAGGTACCCGGAGTTTCTCCTTTCCATTTCTTTTGTCTGACTGTTCTACGAGCATATGCAACGTTGATGCGGGCATCAGCCCACTAAGTACTGAAAGGATAAAAGATAAAGGATAAAGGACGGCGTTACTCAATCCCTTTTGGGATGCGCCAGCGCATTCTACTTCTACGGGATGTCGCGGAGGCGACATGAATGCGTATTTGGCCATACAATGATTTGCGGTGGCCAGCCGATGAACAAGTTCCTTCCCAGACACGTCTGGTATCAATTCACCGACCGCGGAGGGATGGAAGGCTTGGTTGGCCTGGGCGGGAAATATTTCCTGCCCAGTACTGAAAGAACTTAGATAAATACAATTAAAAGCCTATCAGTGGAATGTTAACACGTTGTCGATCCATTTTCACCAATCCATTTTTTTTTTTTGCACCGTGATACGATATCGTGTCACACCGGTCCCTCACAGCCGAAAAGGTGTGACACGTTATCAACGTGCTAACGCTCAGGAAAAGTAGCTTTCCTAATTTTTGGTAGTAGCGTTTTTCTAAAGCGTTTTTCTTTTTTCTAATGGGCGCGTGTAGCGCAGTCGGAGGAGGCGCGACTGTCGCGTGCACTAGATACCAGGTTCCTGATTCGGATTTTCCGCCCAGGCCAACCAAGCCTTCCATCCCTCCGGGGTCGGTGAATTGGTACCAGACTTGTCTGAGAAGGATAGAGCGCTGACTTGTTCATCGGCTAGCCACCGCAAGTCATTGTATGGCCAAATACGCATTCATGTCGCTTCCACGACATCCCGTAGAAGTAGAATGCGCTGGCGCATCCCAGAAGAGATTGAGTAATGCCGTCCTTTATCCTTTATCCTTTTCTAAAATCGTACAAAATACGCCCGACGACCGAAAACTTTCTCTCCGTCTCCACTGTTCCAGCGGGCAAACGAATTCTGGAATAAGCAGCGCCAGGTGGGGATACGCATATCCTACAAGGCAAGTGTCTTTGAGGGTTCGCTGACGTGCTTGGGGCACGGCGAAAAAATTTCTAGCTCCAAAATGCATTAAAGGATAAGGATAAGTGACGACGTTACTTAATCCCCTTTGAGATGCGCCACGCTTTCTACTTATACGGAATATCGTGGGCGCGATTCGAATGCTTGTTTAGGCCTAGAATTCTTGTGGTGGCAAGCTGATGAGGAAGTCAGCGCTTTATCCTCCCCGCACAAGCCCGGTAGCAATTCTCCGACTCCGGAGGGATAGAAGGATTGGTTGACCTGGGTGGAAAACCATGAACATGGTATCGGATGCACGCGACAGCCGGCACCTCCGACTGCGCTACACGCGCTCCCAGAATGCATTGTTTCCAAAAATTCAAAACAAATTCACGGAAATATTAGAATATTCTTGCTGATTTCATTAGTTTTTTCAGGAACCTCCTAGTCCTAATGAGACCCGCAATATTAGAGAATACTAAGCGAATGTGACAAACTCATTGAGAAAGAAGTCCGTTAAGAATTCCGTTGAATTTCTAAAAATTTCCGTCAAGTTGTTAGGCCAGATTTTAACGAAAAATGCCTTCGTCAGAGCCTGGAAAAGTCGCGTTCATTTGAAAAACTACTCACCCAAATGCCATTTCATCCTACAGGAGTGAATTCCGAAGGAGACAAAGAGTCAGGAAGCAATGTCGTAGAGCATAGTAACGCTAACCTTAGTGGTGGGGTCGAGGTCATTCACCAGTCACCCGTAGCTGGAGGTGGGCTCTCGGATGGGTTTACGAGCTTATATCGTCTGACCACCTGCCCCAGGGACCCCTTGAGCACGACCACGTAGGTCAAACCCGCAGAGGTCGACGTAGGGCGCCAGCTCTTGCATCACCGCGATGCACCCCTCCTTGCTGTTCATTTTTGGATTTCTGGCCGCGATCCAAAACGCTTCGAGAGTTCTGCGTGCCGTGACGTCGCGCTCGCGTGCCAAGATCGTGACCGCCAACTCGACCATTGCGCTATCGTGGCTCCGGACTCTATGCTCCCCCAACGGAGTAGACACATTAGACCTTCTTAGCCCATCCAAGTGCTCCTTAACCCTGGTGCAAAGCGGTCTCCCCGTCTCCCCTATATACTCATCCCCGCATTGACTGCATGTAATGAGGTACACCACCCCCGATGTCATACAGTCACCTGCACTTCCAAACGGGCAGACAACACAGGATGGTGTAGTGCACGTCCTGTCGTATAGGCGGTTCCGAACCAATTGTCCCTTCAAGTCTGTGGGAGGGATCTCATTCACTCTCACCAGGTCCTGTAAACCTGCTTTACGAAGGCATGTGCGAATAGACGCACTGGTTTCATCTGATAGAAAAGGGATGCAGAAGGGTATCTTTCCTTCTTCTTGAGCTTGAGCTGCCGTTAATTCGTTAAATTCGTTAAATCGTTAACCGTTAAATGTGCATCCCTGGAATGAATAACGCCGTCATTTATGTTTATCCTGATGTATAAAATTCTCTCCAATAGGTTATCGGTCGAACCGAAAGATTTCTTTGATGCGATGCTGACAAATCCGTAAGAGGAAAAGCTTAGGCTTCGAGTGTCGGTTGCCAAGTCACGAACTAGGTCAGATTTTCTAACCTACAGGACTCTCAAAGAATTCAACTTGCTGCTTGGCAAGTACGAGAATATGGCAGGGCTGTGTGTGTAAGCGTGTAGAAGATCTACTGCTGAAGTTGGTGGTGAATGTAGTCAAGTACTCGAAGACATGATACTCCTCATACATCATTTAATAGTGATTGTTGTGTTTTGTGTTGAAAATATTTTTGCGCTTCGTTTTTTTAACGTCGTTGATGCTAGACTTCCATCTACGCCATAAAAATTGGGGGGGGGGGGCAAAAGTAATGAGACACCCCATGCCATGTCCATATATCTAGTGGCTGGAATCTGGTTTCGTGCTTGTCGTATTTGTATGTTTGTATGCTACTTACTGAAGCCCATCTGAGAAGTTACCACTTCCGCCCTTTCCAGAAGCATGCCAAAACCCCAGCCTGTCTCATGCCGAAACCCCGGTCTGACGAGTCGAGCTGTGTCGCCAAATCTCGCCCAATTCCCAACCCCGAGCAGCCTGGGCTCAATATTCACGCAAGATGAGAAGTACGTCTTCTACCTTAACCCTGCCAAGCAGCGAGTCTGGGTGAGGCCTGGTGACCTGTTACCGACCTTCGTTCGGCGAGATGTTCACGGCGAGAAGCATTTTTGGAGCTTTTAGGTCTGCGCCCATGGATCGGTTTACCGGAAGCTGTTTCCCAAGAGCACTACGATGAACTCCAAGACCATGCTGAACGAAATAGAAGAGATGGGCCAGCGACTCGCTCTTATTCTTTCGCAGCGCTTCAAGAAGGTTCTCCTCTTCGACAACGCCGCACCCCATCGGGAACAAGTAACCACGGATAAGCTTGGCCAGCTGAGCTACGTTCACGTGCCTCAGCCACCGTATTTGCTGGACATCTCCCCATGTGACTACCACTACTATTTGAGCCTACAGGACTTCCTAGTCGGAAGGGACACAAGAACCCAAGCAGTCCTTGACAACCATGTCGAGCAGTTGATCAACACCAGGCCCAAGCAGTTCTGGAAGGATGGGATCAGGAAGTTGGCTGAGCGATGGCAGCAAGGTCCTTGCCTTTAATGGCAAATACATTCCTCAGCATCGTGGAGTTGTAATTGAGTTATAAAGAGATAAAGATTTTTTTCATTTTGTCTCATTACTTTTGGCCCCCCTAATAAACAAATTAATTAATTAATTAATTCCCTGGCGACAATTAATTCCTTGTATATGAAATTGCAGAGTTAGGAGCAAATAAATGTTACCTTCCAAGCGTCGTTACTACAAGACAAAATCAGGGGTGGGTAACGCAGTCTGAGGGGGCGCCGGAGCTTACAGAGGACTGATGTGAGGTTCAGCTGCGGCACAGGCCAACCAAACCTGCCATTTTTCCGAGATCGGTGAAGTGTTGTGCAATTTTGTGGGAAGGACGAAGCAATGAACTACCTCGTTGCTGTCCACCTGACTCCTTGTAAGGGCCACACACACACTTCCGCGATATCCTTTGGAAGTAAAAAAGCGTGGCGCACCTCACAAATCGAGGCAACGCTGATCAACACTTATTTTTTGCTAAATACAATTATTCGAGCATTCGCAGCTCAATCCTGCAGCTTTTCCGAGCATATCTGTAACTCGGTGATGTGCTTCACATCGGTGGGGAGCATCTCGAACGAATACATCCGAGAACAATAGCTGAGTCAATCCATCTACATTCCCGCCATTGCTGCAGCGTCCCGAGTGTGATAACGAATCTCGCCCATCAAGCAGGTTAGACAGGATCCCATCGGAAACTTGACCCGACAAGCGCTATGGAACACCGATCGCACCGACCGATGTGTTTCGATCATGACCTCCACAGCAAGCGAAGGATGCGAAACGCTGGTTCTTCGCACCTTTCTCTGCCGCTATGAAAACGTGAGCGCGATTAATCAAGACGCGTTTCGGAAGGGTTTTCAGATTTAGACGGCTCTTATAGCACTCATGGAAGAGCAAAGCTATGCGAGAGGCATTGGCATAGATTTTCTATTAGGTCATCATCATTTTCAGTAGCGTTTGTCCCGCTTGGTGGGTCCGCTCTTCTGATGTGGTGACGCCATTTCTCCCGATCAAATGCTTGATCGGGATGCACACCAGCTATCTTTAAGTCCAAGCGCAACGTGTCTAGCCAACGTTGCTTCGGGCGTCCTCTGGGCCGTTTTCCCGGGACTTCAAGATTCAGGCCAATCTTACAGAAGGTGTCGTCGTTAGCGCGAAGGACGTGGCCATACCATCGTAGACGAGCTTCGCGCAACTTGTCGGCTATCGGGACGACATCGAACCTCTGTCGTATGGTGTCATTGCGAACGCGGTCCAATCGCGTTACTCCGGCCGTCCACCTTAACATCTTCGCCTCCATTACACTGAGGCGGCTTTCAATTTCCTTCGTCACGGGCCAGCACTCGGCACCGTATGTCGCTACTGGGCGGACGACTGTTCTATAAACCTTCGACTTGAGGTACTCAGGTATTGTCTTATCGCAGAGAACCCCCAGTCAACGACCGCCATTTGGACCAGGCTGCACTTACGCGCGCATTCACCTCCAACTTTAGGCTGCCATCGGACGTGACTGTTGATCCGAGATACTTGAAAGCTGTGACTCGTTAGAGCTCGGCACCATTGATCTCGATAGATCCGAGCTCATTCACATCCGTCGTCAGGTACTCCGTCTTTTTGACGTTTAGCTTGAGTCCGAACAATGCCAAGCGATCGCACCATTCCTGTGCCTGTCGCTCGAGTTCGGCTTTGTCTTCACATGCAAGCATGACGTCATCGGCATACAGCAACGTCCAAGGAGCTGCCTTTTGGAGATCTCGTGTAATTGCATACATGACGACCACGAAGAGCAGTGGAGATAGCGCAGACCCGTGGTGCACTCCGACAGAGATCGTGAACTCCATCGAGGTACCCACTGGTGCTCGTACTCGGCTTATTGGGCACGAGTAGAGGATGCGCACCCACTCAATAAGCTCTTCAGGGACGCCGTCTCGTCGCAACGCGTACCATATAACTTCTCGCGGGACGCGGTCGAAGGCCTTCTCCAAGTCCAGGAAGGCGAAATGCACCGGTTTCTGTTTCTCGCGGTGCTTCTCTAGCAGAAGACGAACGGCGTGTATGGCATCAACCGTCCCACAGCCGGCAACGAAACCACACTGATTATTGGAAAGCTGGACGACATCCCGGATACGTCTATCGACAATTCGCTCAAAGACTTTCATGGTGTGCGAAAGTAGGCGAATCGGACGGTAGCTAGCGCAGTCATAGATTTTCTATTAGGTAATCCGGAAAATTCTCAGCGTTTTGTGTTACTATTTTTCATTCGTCTATTATTAAGTATAAATTCAACTTACATTGCGCATTAATGTCACTTTCTGTACAGCATTTTTCGCTCTATCTGTCTAAATAATTTATGCTTCAACGGTTGCCGTATATTTCTGTTCTTGAAGGGCTTATTGAAGTATATCGAAGGAGCAGCTCCGAACGATATTTTATTTCAACTTCAGATTGGGTCAATCCGCAGTCGAGACAGCTTAACGAATCAATCAAGTGTGGGGGCCCAATAGTGTTGGGAAAAGCCCTGTGCGCTAGTGGTTCAGTACAATTCGAACCGGAGATTTCAGCCTCGAAGACGACCCCGTAGAGGTCGATCTAGAGCGATCCTGGACGATGAGTTGAAGGAATTGATGGGAGCTGAGCCATCCCAAACAGTTCACGGGATAGCGGAAGAGCTAGACGTCATTAAAGCTGCTGTGGCGTATGCTTTGAAACGCCTCAGGAAGGTGAGAAAACTCGAAAAGCGGGTGCCCCACGAGTGGAGTGAGCGGCAAAACTTGTCTCGTTTCGAGATTTGTTCTTCTCTACTTTTACGCAACAAACTGACCCGCTTTTGGATCGAATCATCGCTTGTGATGAAAAGTGGATTCTGTGTGATAACAAGAAACGCCGGACAGTCACTGAACTCCATCGAACCTCCTAGGCTTTTTCCAAAGGCGAACCTCCACCAAAAAAAGATAACGGTCACTGTGTGGTGGTCAGCTGCTTGCGTGATCCATTACAACTTTTTGGCACCAGCCCAAACGATCACAGCAGAGTCCTACTGTAAGAAATCGTCGAAATGCACCAAAAATTGCGTCAACTTCAGCCAGCATTGGTCAGCAGAAGAGGCCCGATTCTTTTGCACGATAAGAGGGGAGCACGCCAAAACAGCTTCGGTGGATTTTGTCGAATCTCGACCACCTAATTTTCTCGCTGATGGAATAAATCAACCGGTGGCCCTTTGGCAGAAGTGTGCTGATTCGAACGGTGCTTATTCCAATTGATTCGAAGTGGACCTGTCAAAACCGCCAGAACTTTCCGGCTAACCTAGTAATAGGATGCTCTGCTTTGCTGGCGAGCATTTTTAACTGCTGCTCCATGTACGACTGTCGTTGAATCTTGGCATGTCGTTTAACAGTGGAGTAGGATGTCGTGAAGCTGTTGAGCCAAGATTGTTATCGAAGCTTTATTCGGCTTACGTTTCGGCGTAACCGCCTTCTTCAGAGCAAAAGTCCAAAAGAGTTTGAGAAATTACTCGTCCAAGGATCATTTCAAGCTACAGGAGTCTCAAAAATTAATGAGAGAATGAAACGAAGAGGGCGTATGGCAACCCGACTGACCTTATGGAAACAGCCGAAAGGCTGGATGATCACCCTCGGATGGAGAACGACTGGGTGAATGAACCCTCCCTTCGGGTCAGCCCCTCAGCGGCCCTCCGGCTGGCGCCCTCCCGGGTCAAGCCCACAGAGGTCGGCAAATGGGGCCAGCTCCTGGGTTACGGCCACCCGTTCGTTTCATTCTCTCATTAATTTTTGAGACTCCTGTAGCTTGAAATGATCCTTGGACGAGTAGTTTCTCAAACTCTTTTTGACTTTTGCTCTGAAGAAAGCGGTTACGCCGAAACGTAAGCCGAATAAAGCTTCGATAACAATCTTGGCTCAGCAGCTTCACGACATCCTACTCCACTGTTAACTGCTGCTCCCTGCCCTTTACCGATTGCTGAAACAACGGGAACGATCTGAAAATTCACCCCGCTGTCACGTTTTTTCTTCGTCTGGCGCCAGAATCGCCAACACTATCAGCGGTAAACACACATGGACCGATGTGAATTCTAGGCTGCCCATCGATTCGCCACGGTCTGTCTACCTTTGCCCATCTAATGGAGGCCCTGTGCGACCCACCATCGAAAACAGACAACAACAACTGCACCACAACTCCCACATACATTTTATTCAAATAAAAATGAAAGGAATACATGTTTGTTTCGTCACCGTACTTGTGTCTCTCGGGCTCAGCGACGGATTGGGGGCACTGCATGAGAACATTGTCCGATTAGAGACACTTCTGGCCACTACTCTACGCGTGTAAGCTCTTACTTCGTCAGCGGCGACCTGTACTCTCAGAACTAATCTCCGCATTAAGCTGCAAGTATATTTAATGCAACGCATAAACTGTAAACGCTTTCCGAATTAACATCAACAACCAAGAAAACAATATCGAGCCATGGGAAAACAACAAAACAGCACGAGGATTTTCAGTTGATACAGAGAAATGTGTGTAGTATGTATTTGTCTATGTGTGCGTGTATGAATGTGATTGAATACGCGAGAAAAGAGACAGACCGAGAACAGAATAGTCCTACCACTTAAAGAAGATCACTGATTGCAGCTGGCATTTCTTCGACGACTGTGTTGTAGAACGACTCGATATCTTTCAGTTGACGTGCGTCGTTGTCGGTGATGAAGTTGATCGCAACTCCCTTCCTACCGAAACGTCCGGAACGACCGATACGATGGATGTAGTTCTCCCGATTCGACGGCAGATCGTAGTTGATGACAAGCGACACCTGCAACGAAATCCGATCTGACGTGAAAAGGGAAAGCCGTGTGATTCGTGAGACAAAAATCAAGTTAGTGGCCGAGCATGAAGGGTTCAGGGCAGATTTACTGCTTCGTTTCAACCTTGTCATGTCTCACCAGGAAACTATCTCAACGGTAGGTCGGAACGGCGCAAGTGTTGTATATGGGCAGAACCGCCTCTCTCTGGGTAATAACAAACTGCAGGAATCTCGACCCCAATACAACTCTGCGCAGAGTTAGGGGCGACGGAAGTCGGAGGTTGGCGCCCTGTTGATTCACGTGCTCCACAGCTGACGGGCGCGCGCGGGATGAAGGCTCGTATCGCCGCTCAGCCCAGTGCGCAGGTGGCGTAGTAGGTAGCGCCCGGACTCGTAAGCGTGGGGTCAGGGGTTGGGATCTCGCAGACTGCATTTGTTTTGCACTTTTGCGTACTCCATATTTATCACATAGGTGATCCAGCTAGGGATATTATAGTATGTTATAGAGCATGTTTACCATAATATATGCATCAACTACAGATTATCTAAAATGTTTACTTCTAAAGAACCGAGGCAGTTCTCCACAGCACCCACCTGTGAAGTAAAAAGTAGATCAATTACAAAATATCTAACGTTACTTAACTACAGCTTCTCACTAAATAGGTTTACAAATAAGCAAGCGTTTACAAGCAAACAAGGATACTATATGTGATTTCTAACACCAGTGGTACGCACTAACATAGTGCATAAAGCAATACGAGTGCTTGCAATATGAACAATGAATGAACATACAAATAATCACTGCACTTTACATCATCGTGTTATAATAAAAGATAAGGGGAAAGATAAAAGGATAAAGGACGGTGTTCCTCAATCTCTTTTGAGATGTGCCACGCATTCCACTTCTACGGGATGTCATGGAGGCAATTGGAATGCATATTTGGTCATAGAATGACTTGCGGTGGTCAGCCGATGAAGAAGACAGTGCCTTACTCTTCAAAGACAAGTTTGGTAGCAATTCAACGACCTCGGCGAATTGGAAGGCTTCATTGGCCTGGGCAGGAAATCCGAACCAGCAACCTGGTACCGGGTGCAGTCGGCAGCCGGCACCTCCTTTGACTGCGCTACACGCGCCCAAAAAATCTCGCGCTACTGGATTCAAAGCTCAGGTTAACCGCTGCACTGCGGATGTCAGGCCAAATGATACCGATTGACAATATCGATTTTTGTGCGGATTCAACCTATCAAGAAGAGAATCACGAGAACACACTGGCTGTCTGCCAAGCTTCACAACAATATCGATCGGCTGCGTGTACTTCTAAGGCCCCAAAAGCTAGTCAGTCCAGATGCTAGATCAGCTGACCGTTTGTGATATATAAAGGGTGTAATCTGTCCTTGTAATGCAAACTAATATTTAAATTACCCAAATTCGACCGATATTATCTACTTTTGCGTTAAATACGCAAATAAGGTCCACTGTGTTAGTACCTCAGTCGAATGGTTTCATACTGTCTAGTCTCTAGCGGCGATGCTCTGGAGCGTAGAGAATCCGGCGGCTAGAAGATTTCAGGGCCGAATTAAACGCTGTCGCAACTAGATAGGATCACGCTGTACCTCACAACAACCCACTATCTCACAGTATGAGACACCCCGAGAAAGATCTGGCACCTTCTGTTGAAAAATGTGTTAGCTTGTAATCTCTTATTCAGCCTTGCCTTGTTATTCTGTCGCGGATGGACTACAATAAGGTTCTTCCCCATCGCGACTCCCCTCTGATGCTTTTTAGCAAGAAAAACCTTGCATCGGTCGGATGACCAACAGGCGAACGTTACCTACACCGCTGTACAGATAAGCTTGATAACAGATGACAGGTCATCACGGGCCCATTTCTCCATAAGAACCACTGATTCAACTGTACGGCGTTAAATCTCCAGCTCAGACGACAAGTGTAAGGCCCCGTTTATACTTCGACGCCGAGCGACGCGACGCCACGTATAGTGGCCATATTGGTTGAGCGATGCGATCGATCAATTCGGCCACTTTACATGCCGTCGCGTCGCTCGGCGTCGGAAGTGTAAACGAGGCCTAAGGCCGATTCATAGTAAGCAAACGCGGCTACTGGTTGTATGAGCAGCATTTGCACATCGACCAATCATCAGTGACCAATTCCTGCCGACTACGAACAGAATCTAGCTGCCCCCAACTGTCCAGCCTCAGCTACATAACTTCAAACTCGTCGACCATACCTGCTGAACGTCGATACCACGAGCGAGCAAATCCGTGGTGATGAGCACACGGGACGATCCGGAACGGAATTCACGCATGATCACATCTCTGTCTTGCTGCTCCATATCTCCGTGTAAACTGGACACTGTGAACTGCTTCTTGGTCATCTGTTCGGTGAGCTGTTCGACCTGCAACGGGAGCAACTACCTTCATGGGAGCAAAGACTAAGGATATCCGTAATCGTTGTTGCGTTATGCCTTTCTTCTGGTGTTGCAGAAAATAACAGCTTGGGTCACATTGACGGCTTCGTAGAGGTCGCAGAGCGTGTCGAACTTGTACTCCTAGATACAGACGTCTTGAAAGTTAACATGACGGAGAACTCTGTGAAGTCTCACGTCTTTCTGAACGTTTATGTAGAACTGTCGAATACCCTCAAGGGTAAGCTCTTCCTTCTTGACAAGAATGCGAATCGGATTCCTCATGAAACGGTTCGTCACATCAAGTACATCAACCGGCATGGTGGCGGAAAGCAATACGACCTGAAAAATTCTTTGAAGAAAAAAAGACACAAAAAGCATTCAGAACGTAGAGGTTTGCTGACTTCATCCCATTCCCAGCAAGAGAACTATGCCTCGTTACCAACCTGAACCTCCTGGGGCAACGTCTTGAACACCTCGTAAATCTGGTCCTTGAAACCTCGCGAAAGCATCTCGTCAGCTTCATCCAGAACGAACATCTTTATGCGACTTGTTTCTGAAATGAAAAGCAAGAAGTCCAGTAGAGTATTTTTACACCTTCGAAGTCTATAGATTGAAAAATAACCCCTGTATGGATTTCCATCATTCGTTTTTCTTCTATCTTTGGTGAAATATTAATTTAATTATTATATTAAATACTAGTATATGGCAAACTAAAACTGTAAACCATCAATTCCTGAGTATCCTACTACATAAGGCAACCAATTCATCAGTTAGTTTAACATTAAAATTAACAGCTACATGAGATTATTAGGGAAAGCTGAATAAAGAGCCTGATCAATAGCGGTCGATGCGAACAAACACCTTCTCTATGCTTAATCAAACTACGCAACTAAAGTACAAATACTCCAGCAGAATGTTTTCAGAGAAGAAAGCCAAAGTAATGCTTCAATAAATTTTGAATTAAGTATTCATCTCTGCAAGTTCTTTAAAAAACTACACATATTAAACAGCGACAAAATTTCTTGTCCTTGTGGCTAAAGCACGTCTAAGTTTCTTCAAAATACTGGAGAGCAGCTTGCAACGCGCCATACAGAAAGATCGCGCCGCCCACTCTTCCAATACATCCCCTATGTCTGTTGAATTGATAGTAAAAACGCTGTTTACATGCGCACACAAATAAATAAATAAATAAATAGATCTTTGAAATCTATCCCAATGGGGGAGGCTACTTCACTCTGTTTTCTTAACAACGGTGAGGATGAACTATTTTACAAAGATGATGCACTTAACTGAGCCATGAGAAACCCTCGTTGCGTGTTTGCGTGCTCTGTTTTGTTTCTCTCACATTTCTAGCATTTACGCTACAAATGAAATAAATATGTACTGAACGAGTGCACGCCGTCATGCCGCCATACGAAACAATGAAAAACCCTCTGTATTAGAGCCCAACACGATAAAATCAAAAATATAGTTTTGGCGAAGAAGATAGGAATGTTTCGCTCACTGGCACCATATCTTGAGTCACCGTATAGGTCATTTTCCTAATATAAAGACCCTTGAAGAACACTATGGTACATTTCGACATATTGACTTCAGATACTCCTAAGAGGGCCTACCCGCGGAAGTATGGATTACGCAGTCAGGACACGTATAGACGCAGACTGACCCAAGCATTTGCAATCTGCTGCGATCCTCTGCGATCGTAGATGCTCAAGAAGACTTAAAAGGCGAGCTCTATAACTCCGTTATATAATCTTCTTCTTCTTCAGCGTTTGTCCCGCTTCGTAGCGGGGTCCGCTCTTCTGGTGTCGTGACGCCACCTTTCCCGATCCAGTGCTAGATCAGGGTGGAAACCAGCTACTTTCATATGTAACGTATCCGACCAACGCTGCTTCGGGCGTCCTATAGGCCGCTTTCCTGACAGTTCCAACTCAAAGCCTATTTTGCGGACGCTCCCTTCTTCCCACGCAGAAAGTGGCCGTACCATCGCAAGCGAGCTTCGCGCATCTTGTCAACTATTGGTGCGATATCGAACTTCTGTCGAATGACATCGTTTCGGATGCGGTTCATGCGCGTGACTCCAGCCGCCCAGCGCAGCATCTTCGTCCCCATGACGCTGAGGCGCGTTTCAACTTCCTTAGTTTTTCCGCAGGCCAACTCTCAGCGCCGTACATCGCTACTGGCCGGACGACTGCTCTGTAGATCTTCCACTTCAGGTGCTCTGGTATCTACTCACGCGTGAGTTCACTTCAACCATCAGACTGCCGTCAGACGCTATTGCTGATCCCAGGTATTTAAACATCGAAAAACAACCATGTGATGTGACACGGGTCTTCGTAGGCCGGCCTGTCACAAGGACCTGTCGCCTGCGTTTCCAGTGGCACCACGAGGAGGAACGGACATCGCCACCTATAACTCCGTTATATAATAGTAATGATTAAATACAGTTTCTTTGAACCTCAAGTGGCTGCCATCGAGGTTGCAAGCTGTCATAACGATGTTTTGTAGCGATCAAAACTTCTAGCGCCAGGCGGGACTCGAACTCGCACCTCCCTATAACAGGGCGGGCGGGAATGCTCTACGCTATTACACGAACGGCGCCGTTTGATCGCCCAGTTAGAAGGATGAAGGATCGAGTCCCGCCTGGCGCTAGAAGTTTTGACCGCAACAAAACATCGTTATATAACAATAGTAAAACCTGCCCTTCTCTACCGAAGTGTACGCTAGGCCCTGGGTCAAACTCGTGAGCAGCTGCACCTTCCCGAAATTGGGGTACTCGGGTGGTGAAGTGTGCGGAAGCTGTAGCATCTCCTAGCTGAAGGAAAATTCCGACAAAGCTACGATTAATAAGCGGAGCAGAATGCCAGGAACGTACGCAAGACACTGCGGTTAATCATGTCGTTCACACGTCCAGGAGTTCCCACAACCACATGCACACCGCTCTCCAATTTGCGCTGATCGTCACGAATGCTGGTTCCTCCGATACAAGCGTGCACCTTGATGTTCATGTAGTCTCCAAGAGCGCACATGACTTTTTGGATCTGAAACAACGTCGAATCGAAAAGTTACGCGAGGATGGGCAATGACCAGCACCGCTCGCTCTTTCCTACCTGTTGAGCCAACTCGCGAGTGGGAGCCATGACAAGAGCCTGAACACTGGGCTCGTTCTCATCGATACGCTGCAGAATCGAAATAGAGAACGTCGCTGTCTTTCCAGTACCGGACTGAGCCTGAGCAATCACATCACGACCTGAAATCGATCGAATTAGTAAGAGCGGCTTAAATGCAGGGAGCAGCATTAATAGTCATACAAGAACCTATGCTGTGTGGCTTGGGAGGTAAAGAGGGGTAGGACACGTAACTTTTCCAATTGAAATATACGATCAATACGAATTGCACGGTACTTTTCAGCTCAAGGTGGACACAGTCTAAGTCCACCTAGGAAGGCGTGTCAAAGTTTGTCTGCTCAACGAGAACGGACAACACCGAGAACCTCCACCCTTCGAGTACTAGAAAAATATTATCCATTTTTGCAAAGAACTCGAAGTTACAGAGTTAGCGGCCCCGGAAGTATACTATGGAATCACACAGTCGCACAAGGTAGTACCTTTCAAACATGTTTTATACAGAAAAATACACAAACATTACCTTCGAAAACTATTGCACTATGAGCAAAAATGCAACATTTTTCTCTTTGAAATTTTGAGATTCTCGAAGTTGTGTTAATTTTTTATTTTCCTTTCTTCACTATTTCCCCTCTCCATTCAGAGATACGCCTGAGAGCCCTTCCTGGTAAGTAGGCGCCCTTGCAATCAAACAAGGAACGTCTTTAAAAAGTAAAAATACAATTTCTTTTAAAAATATTAGCGCTGTTGAACTACAACTAATCGCGCATGATGACTTAGGCACGTGAAGCAAGATGATGTGCAAGTGTGGAGTTGGGTATCAAACATCCAAACATCATATTACAAACCCTTATAACGTCATGCAGATTGATAGCGCACTTGGAGTGGATCTATGGCCACTAAAACCAAATCGGAATAGATTCTGAGCGCGAAACTTGGATTGGAGCATGGCTCCCTCGCACGAGCGCTTAAAAGTGAGGCACGCATATCTCCATTTGGTGACTCTGAGCGCACTAAAACTGCTTAGCAGGGAAGGCGCAGCTGGGTTCTGCATAACAAGGCCAGGGAAGAGACTCCGGAGTGTGTGCCATCCGAGCTGCTTGCGTGGAAACTTCTCTCGTCGTCCAGGGGGGAGTCCGTACCTAGTTCTGCGCTCTACAAGCGCAGAAGCGCATACAGCTGGGAAATCCGCACAAAACACCAAAAAATTGTGAAGACGTCAAATCCCCTCAAATCTCAACCACTCAGTTGAAATGCAAGAATCACATGACGCAGGAGAACCGAACCCTGACCTTTGCATGAAGCAATGACACCATCCACTGCACCACGATCCGCCTGCCACTAGCGCCACCACGGACATACAAGAGACCGATGCGCATCAATCGAGTCTTCACGTGGACACTGACGCAGCTCACGTGTGCGGCGCGTCGAAAAAGTGTGCTCCAGCTCTAATTGCGCGCTGTTTTGCCATGCATCTATTCCGATTTCGCTGTAGTGGTCTTAGCAATTCCCGTGTACTTGTTTACTGTATTGCTCAAACTTTGCTATTCTTCGGATTTTGATTTGTTGGTAAACTCCAAATTCTCTCATGAAACCTCGACATTCTCATGATATAATTTAGTGTGTTCTTCTGCCAACGAGGTTTTTAAATGGAATTTTCTTATTGGACTGACGCTGCTATCTTATCATCACCTCCAGACGCACAGTGTTCCAACGTTGGTTTGCAGCGATTGCGCTACCACCCTGGTCAGTCAGCAACATGTTGCGAAACATTGTGGTGTATTGAGGTGCCGCTTATTGCACGCCCCCGACACCAGGTTCTTGGTTCGGATCTCCCGCACAGACAAACCAAGCCTTCCATCCTTCGGAGGTAGGTGAATTGGTACCAGACTTGATTGGGAAGGACAAAGCGCTGACTTGTTCAACGGCTGGCTACAGCAAACCATTGTATGGCCAAATATGCATTCAAATGGCCTCCACGACATCCCGTAGAAGTAGAACGCGTGGGAAATTGCTAAAGCCCCGTTTATACTTCGTCGCGGCGCGACGCGATGGCCACGCAATGAGGCCAAATTGATCGATCGCATCGCACAATCAATATGGCCACTACACGTGGGGTCGCGTCGCGCCGCGACGAAGTATAAACAGGGCCTAAGGCCTTGTTTAGTGTGCACGCGACGCGCGACGCGATGCATGCGTAGTGGCTAAATTGATCGAGCAACGCGACTGATCAATTCGGCCACTACACATGGTGTCGCGTCACGTGTCGCGCACCCACTAAACAAGGCCTAAGGCCACTGGAACCAAATCGGAATAGATGCATGACATAAGAGCGCGCAATTGGAGCTGAAGCACACTTTTTCGACGAGCCGCACAGGTGGGTTGCGTCGGCGTATACGTGGAGATTCATTCGATCGATGCGCATCGGTCTCTTGTACGCCCGTGATGGCGCCATTAGAGGGCGAATTACGGCGCAATGGATGGTGGCGCTTCTTCATGTGAAGGAGGTGGGGGTTCGGTTCTCGTGTGTCGCAGGATTTATGCATTTCAACTGACTGGGTGAGAGCTGAGGGGTTTTGACGTCTACACAATCTGCTGGCGTTTTGTGCGCATTTTTTCAGCTGTACGCTTCTGCAGAACCCAGCTGTGGACTTACGCTGGGCGATGATAGCAGTTTCCACACGAGCAGCTTCGATGGACCATACTCCGGAGCCCGCTCCCTTGCCTGGTTCTGGCCCGAACAGCGCAGAACCCAGCTGCGCATTTCCCGGCTAAGCAGTTTGCGTAGTGCGCTCAGAGTCATCAAATGGAGATGCCTCACCATCAGTGTGCCACAGTGTTAAGCGCTCGAGCAAGGGACATCATGCTCCAATCCAAGTTTCACGCTCAAAATCTATTCCAATTTGGTTTTAGTGGCCAAAAATCCACTCGGACGCGTGACGTGTCCTAAAAGGGATTGAGTAACGCCGTCCTTTATCGCTATCCCCTTGGGCCTATAGTATACCCCTGTGACAAGTCCCGCGACCAGCTACGAATCGTGGTAGGACTCCACACCTGGCCACCTTGTACGTGCCGGACGTACCGCGGGGAATACCATAGGCCTTAGTAAACAAAAATTTATTTGAAATGAGCAATCTCATTTGAAAAAAAGTGTCCAGGTTGAAGTGAGATAAACGTATCTAGAGGATGAGGACAGAGAAATGATTTCGTCATACGGCCACAATCTCTACACCGTAATCTCGTGCTCTCTGCGCCCTCCTAGCTTAGGGATCGCGCGTCGGTCTCCGCGTTGATTTTCGATCGATGTCTTGTGCGCACGCGATGGCTCCGCAGCCAAGGGCGTCGTGGTGCAGTGGGTAATGGGGTCGCTTCGTGCGAGAGGTCGGGTGTTCGGTTCCCCTGCGCTGTGGCATACTTGCATTTTAGTGACTACTCGGGATTCGGAGGTTTTGACGCGTACGTGATCTTGGTGCATCTTTTGCGCACTTTCTAGCCGCATGCGCTTCGCAGCTTTAAGAGCGCAGAACCCAACCGCGGACTCCTGAGCGACGAAAGCAGTCTCCACTCCGGCAGCCTGGATGGCACCCACCCTGGAATCCCTTCCCTAGCGTGGTAGAACCCAGCTGCGGACTCCTCCTGAGCGACGAAAGCAGTCTCCACACCGGCGCCTGGATGGCACCCACCCTGGAGTCCCTTCCCTAGCCTAGTTCTGCGCTCGAAGAGCGCAGAACCCAACCGCGGACTCCTGAGCGACGAAAGCAGTCTCCATACCGGCAGCCTGGATGGCACCCACCCTGGAATCCCTTCCCTAGCCTGGTTCTGCGCTCGAAGAGCGCAGAACCCAACCTCAGACTCCTTCTGAGCGACGAAAGCAGTCTCCACACCGGCAGCTTGGATGGGACACACCCTGGAGTCCCTTCGCTAGTGTGGTTCTGCGATTGCACAAAACACCTCATCCGACGCCTAAAGTTACGGTTTGGATTTTGTGGCCGTATGGCGGAATCGTGCTTGTGATGAGGACTGCATCGATAAAAGCAACCGCGAAAATGAAAAGCGCAACGTCGCGATAAGATGTGGCCACTCACAATGTTGGATGACAACGAAAGTGAAAGAAATTGACAGCACACAACCACGTGTCATCGGACCGGTTATTGCAAGTTAAGACAGCAAACGTCTCGTTAAGTCATGTTTCCTCCCGTTTTATTTTGTTTCTTTCAACCAATAATGGCGTCACGCAGCAGCGACAATCGACCTTCAGCATTTACTGTCGGCTCTGTTCGCTTGCTCATTCTCGTGCATGCCTAAGGCATCTGGCATACCTCCGAGTCGCACAAGCACGGAGGCAGCGGACGGTTGACATTGGGTCTACCGTAACCTTCACGCGCGCTTCTTTGTGTCTGGTGCAATCACGGAGGACGTCCGAAGATCACGCCTGAAGGAAGTGAACCTGGATGAGTCGAAACGGTGCATCACTCATCATTTGTCTCCAGAATTCGACTTCCTAAGTGGTTTTTAGTTTGGAAGCGAACCTAGATAACTTGGAACGAAACATCACACATCACTTGTCTCTAGGATTGGTCTTCTTCAACAGAACCGCAGCTGTGAACTTCACTGAAGCGACGAGAGCAGTTTCCAGAGCAGCATGGATACACCATACTCTGGAGTTCCTTCCTTTGCCCAGTTCTGCGCTCTGTAGATAAGACGACGCGCACATACTCCACGAGCAGACTACGTGTTGAAAGATTTACTTAAAACGCCACATCTCAAAGCAATCAAATCTATGCTCTCCTCCGCGTCAGCGGAGATCACAGATTTGGAGAGGGGAAGGGACTTTAGGGTGTGGCTCAAGTGACGCACCTGTGTTAAAATTGCCTACATCCTGGAGATTCCTCCCCTGCCCAAAACGGAACCAAATAAAATCACGGATGAGTAATTGAACCGAGGAGATAAGACTGCATTTACATTCGCTCTATGTAGCTACTCGCCGCGCCTGCCGACCGCGGCATGCTATGTGACCCCCCCCCCCAACCACCATAGCGTCAAAAGTTTTTCATGCGATTGTAATTTTATTGCTTAGAAATCAGTATAGGATGAAAGTGCGGTCTTGCTTTATGAACTGATTGGGACGATCATCAGACCAGTCGCGACTTCAGAAACTCACTGCATCGAAGCCCCTTCTGTTCCAAGGCATGTCATCTCATTGCTTCTCTTTTGTGTCAAGGAGGCTGTCTCGACAATGCTGAGGTACACCATACACCAGCTCATATGCGCTTCGACAAATTCATTTCATCATTCATCACGCCTTTACTGCCACAAAACGAACAGAATACAATATAGGCGTGAGCTCGGGCGCCATCTCGGACGTCCTCCGTGACTGCACCACAAGTACGTGTTGCGCGTGAGGATTACTGTAGACCCAATGTCAATCGTCCGCTGCCCCCATTATTGTCCGAGTCGCTCCAGCGACTGGTCGCGGCGATAGTGTTGCGCGGGTAGCTACGAAGTGCGTAGTTACCCTCTGAACACTATCGCCGCGACCAGTCGCTGGAGCGATTCGGAGGTATGCCAGATGCCTAATCGGAGTAGGATAGAGGCGAGGGTTCACTTGACATTCTTATTTTTAAAAAAACCTCTTACACCTTCGCTTCAGGACGCTCCCCTTCTCACGCGATGTCCTTACGTGTTTCCTGACCCAATGACTGCACGTCAACTGCTAGACCGTGGCTATAGGCAAAGTTGTTCGAATTTGGGCGCAAATAGGGCCGGGGCGGTGGATCACCATCCAGGGCAGCTCTACACAACGTTTTGTGTTGTACGTTGCAGCACTGGCGTCTTCTACACCAATGGTGAACTGAGGTAGGCCATTTCTAATGTAATTACCCACTGAGTATATGGCGACCCTCCCCTATTTGTCTCAGGCTTCGCTTCATTCTGCCGCGTACCATCACCTTTCACCATCCGCCTCAACTAGTAAAGCGGTTTTGCGGCCGCAAGTAGGCTCGGAGCCGGATTCATCAACGACCTACAGCAAATTAACGGAGAATATACAGCCGAAATTCCTAATAGCGCGGCTTATCAAGCGATATGGTGCTGCATTTCGACTGTATTTTCTCCGTTAAATTGTTGTAAGTCGTTGATGAATCCGGCCCCAGGAGAGCATCTCAACGGTAGGTCGGAACGGCCCAAGTGTTGTATAAGGGCAGAATCGTCTCTCCCTGAAAAACAGCAAAATGCAAGTATCTCGACCCAATACGACTCTGCGCAGAGTTGGGAACGACGGAAGTTGGACCATTAGCGATGTTAGCCGTCTACCTGCGCACAGAGGGCGGACTCAAGTAGACAGGAAACAACGACGACGGTCGAGCAGTGGTGGCGCAGTGGTAGGGGAGCGGCGTGGTGAGATGGAGTTCGTGGTTAAACTCTCTACCATACCTGCAGTAACTCACCTAATCCCTTGAAATTTCAAAAATAGATCCTACACAAGTGATCAGTGCCATAAACAACCTTTCTAGGCTATGTTTAGGCGGAGAAACTCTTCCATGGAGTAGTGTAAGCAAGATAGTACCTGTAAGGCAGGTTTCATTCTGGCGTCCTTTTTCGTGGCGATTCTACAGAGTGCTTTGCTTAATTATGGCGCATCTTTTTTAGAAGTGCCAAAATGTGGCACCACACGAGACTAGAACCACAAACCACTCACCACGCCGCTCCTCTACCCACTGCGCCACCACCGCTCGCTCGTCATCACTGTTTCCAGCCAACTTGTGCCCGCCCTCCGGGTGCAGGCAGAGGGTTAACGCCGTCAACGGCCCAACTTCCGTCGTCCCACTTTGCGCAGAGTTGTATTGGGGTCGAGATATTTGCATTTTGTTGTTTTCCGAGAGAGGCGATTCTGCCCATATACAACACTTGGGCCATTCCGTCCTACCTTTGGTCAGTGGGAAACCGCCTTAGTGAGGGAGGCGCGTGTATGTCCATTTACATCAGAAATGACCTAGCTCAGTCCATCATGGGTGTACAACACACCATTGCTACGTAAAAGTTTTAGTTTCGTACAACACAAAACGTTGTGTTGGGCTGTCCTACATAGTGACCAGGGATGGGCGGAAATTTTTCCTGAAACAGCGGAAGACGAAAGACGGAACGGAAACGCTCAAAAATGGCCGGAAACCGGAATACGAAACGCGGAAACGGAAATGACACATGTTCGCCATTCTTTCAAAACCTGCATCTGAAACGGCGTCAGAAGCGGCTTCTATTGCACCTTTTCTTGCTCGGAACTTTGCAAGCAGCAGAGTGTTCCACAGATTAATGCTCATCCTCATCATAACATAGCATAGCGGAGCGTGGATTCATAATATTGTTATGATAACCTTTTAGCTAGGGCTAGAGCAATAAACGAAAACAAATTCAGGGTCCTATGTTAATATTTTTCACCATTTCAGCACGCAGCCTTTCCATATCTAGTTGCTGCGACGCGATTTTCGCTGGCTTTTTTTATGCAGATATTTTTTAACGGTGGACCTAACAGTCTTAACCACTTGAGGTTGCTTACAGACCAGCATTTAAAAAACTGACTCGGGTGAAGTCTAGAACAGGAGTAGCCACCTAGACCATTTTCCGACGAGGAAAGAGATTCCTCTCAACACTTTTAGAAAGCTGTGGCATCGTGAACGATTTGGTGACTGCACAGATATCTGCATACTCAACATTAGCAGTTATCACCAAAACCAGTGTTCAGAATTCATTCTGGGGTCTATGATGATAACTGGATGGCTGATTAGTCATGGTGGTCCACACTTCCACAGAAATCTTCAGTCTGTGCCAGCATAGAAACCCTACGCCCAAGGTGACACAGCTGGACAGTTTCTAGATGGTTCTCGAAGCAATAGTTTTGTCTCAGAATTCAATGTCACCATAGTCAGTCAAAATAACAAACAAAGTTTTCGTAGCTATTTGTAGTAATGGATCAGGAATTTTATGATCTTTCAAATGTTGAGTGCATTTTCTTAACATACAATGCATACATAGCCTTTGTGGCATATTAATTTCCCCTGCACCCAGCCGTTGCCATTTTTTAGCGCTTTCTTTTGGTAGTCTAACTAATTTCAGGGATATTATTATTAATACTAATAATAGAATATTAGTAATAAGAATATTAGGGTTGTCAAACAGTAATTCTCTTGCAATTATATGAAGGAGAACTCTTTTTAATTGATAAGCTGATTGTGTTCAATAGAAAACTAGTGTGGAACAGTGCTCATTTCCGTTTCCGCCTACCGGCCCAAAAACAGACAGAACCCGGAACGGAACGGAAGAGCCCAAAATGGCCGGAAACCGGAATTCGGAACACGGAAACGGAAATTCCGCACATCCCTTATAGTGACCCCCGCCCCAACCCTATTCGCCCCGTTTTACGCACTCATCCGAGCAAATAACACGACTAAAGGACATGAGGTTAGCACGGCTATACCATGTGCAGCATGTTTTTATTTATTTATTTTCACCATGGGCGCGTGTAGCGCAGTCGGAGGAGGCGCGACTGTCGCGTGCACCCGATACCAGGTTCCTGGTTCGGATTTCCCGCCCAGGCCAACCAAGCCTTCCATCCCTCCGGGGTCGGTGAATTGGTACCAGACTTGTCTGGGAAGGATAGAGCGCTGACTTGTTCATCGGCTGGCCATCGCAAGTCATTGTATGGCCAAATACGCATTCACGTCGCCTCCACGACATCCCGTAGAAGTAGAATGCGCTGGCGCATCCCAGAAGGGATTGAGTAACGCCGTCCTTTATCCTTTATCCTTATCCTTTATTTTCACCATAATTTTTATGAAAATATCTGCTCCCCCCCCCCCCGGTTAGACTTGCATAATCGTTTTTCAGCAGTATATTTGCTAATTTTCACGTTCTCTGCTCTATCTGAAGCGTTACGAGATGGGTCCTCGGCCCCTCTAGGCCGCATCACACCCAAACATCATCTGACAAGAAGGGTAGGCGAGACATGAGCGCCATGAATCCAGTCGAAATACCCGCTCCAAGAACCCTTCGGCTGGTTTTTAGGTTCACTCAATCGGCCGTACCGACGACGAACAACGCGCACGCTATTGATTAACCGAGGTCGGCAAAAACTGGACAGACTCGCCACAATCCCGGACGCTTATGATAATGCAAGCGCCTCTACAAAACCGTTGAAAAAAGAGCAGAAACCTTACCAGTGGTGCATGGCACAATGGCGCGTTGTTGGATAGCTGACGGCTTCTCGAAACCGAACGCATAGATTCCTCTGAGCAAATTCTGCTTCAGCTCCATGTCATCGAAGGTCGAGACAACTTGCTCATAGTTGCCCTGAACAGAAACACATTCTTTCCTAAAAATTTGGTTCTGTGAACCTTTTGCGAGTTCTCAAAATTCTCTGGCTGCAGGATAGGAGGCGCAAGAGTCCATTTTGCAAGCAATGGGGCGAATATTGCTGCCTGTTGCTTTTAATGACTACGCGTCGATCGCTTAATTGTGACGATACAGAGGTTCTAGGTGAACTTGACTACAAATGTTGCTCTACTTTCTAAGTCTAAAGAAGGAGGAGGACCACGATCTATACCAAAACCCGTTATTATTAGGAAAGCGAGAAAAATTTATGACTGAAAGTCCAGGAATCAGAACAAGGAAATTATCAATTAAATGTGAAATGTGTGTGCAAGGAACATGCAGGCCTAAAAATACACATATCTAGCAGTTTAAGAATGAATGTATGCCTTAATTTGTTTCAGCTTTGGCTTGAATATGCATGTCACCGCAACAAAGGCCTGTTCATGGTCCTCGACGGGAAAGTCAGACCGCCCGGGGAAATGATGCATATCGATTTTCGCCAGACGGCCGTTCAGCATTCCAGACTCCTGTGCTTCGTACGAGCAATTCAGTCCCTCCTTCTACTGGCGTCGCGGACTATTTGCATAGTCTTACGAGCAGGAGCCAGAGTCATCAACCGCTTACCGGCTGGATGAAAAGTATCGCCAAGCCTGATGCTGATGAATCTCATGTGAGGGGTTTGGCGGTCCTTTTCACCGTTACTGGCCGGTAAGCGGTTGATGAATCTGACCCCAGGCTGCAAATCCGTACCGGCCGAAGCACCCGACTCAGTACTCATGGAGGTGGATTCCTTTCTCCAGGGGCCAGATTCACCATTCGCTTACCGTCCTCTAAGTCCTAGTTTATAGTTGCGTCGCCGGGCGGCGCGGCTCCATATTCGGAATAGATATCGATCGGACGGCGCGGAAAATCGATATCTACGACGATCGTGGTGCCGTACCGCGTGGCGGCGTAAGCCCCAGTTTTTACTTGTGCCGCAAGCGGCGCGGCGCCACGACGACCGTATATATCGATTTTTCGCGCAGTCCGATCGATATCTATTCCGGCTAGGGTGCCGCGCAGCGCAGCGGCTCAACTATAAACTAGGGCTAAGGCCTTGTGTTGTGTGCGCGCGACGCGATGCCATGTGTGGTGGCCGAATTGATCAATCGCGTCGCTCGATCAATTTAGCCACTACGCATGCATCGCGTCGCGCGTCGCGTGCACACTAAACAAGGCCTAAGGGCCTGTACATACTTCGAGCGACAAGACCGACTGGAGCGACAGGGGCGACTGACGTAGTGCGGTGTACGTAAATAATTACGTATCCCACACTAAATTCGTCGCGGACGTAGTGTGGTGTACGTAATTATTTACGTGCACCACACTATGTCCGTCGCCCCAGTCGCTCCAGTCGCTCTTGTCACTCGAAGTATGAACAGGCCCTAAGTGTAAACCTGGGCTAACGGTGAAAATACCGCCAAACCCCATGCTGGATGAATGTCATATCAGGGGGCTTAGCTGCATTTGCACCGTCAGAGGGCGATAAGCAGTTGACGAATATAGCTCCAGGTCTGTATCGTCTGTACACTTTCTAGATCCTAATATGATTCTGTGCATTTTTGTGTATGTGATGCCCATCAATCCACCGATAGTTTCTTTTTCACGAATTTAGTGCACTTTGTATGGAAGTAAATAAATAAATAACGACATTGTGCTGTTAATATGAGGTGGACCCAGGTTTCTCTCTTAATCTGCACATGGCTGTCGTTAGTAAAACGGGTCCAGTTTTCAGAATGCTAGGCAAACACGGATCTCTCTCAGTCCAGGGCGAGGCTACAAAAGCGAATCAAAATACAAACAGGGTGGCATATTCCTTTATGATGTCGCAAAAAAGTCTCCCTTGTAGGCTCAGTGTGCACTTTTCGTAAAATGGTGCTCCCTCAATTCTACCATCACTATCAAAAATGAAGTATCATGCCCCTCCTCACTCGCCGATACACTTACAACCGGAAAAAAACCCGTCCGAGTTGTCCGGGGTGCAACGCCCACACCCGCGCGAATCAAACATGGTTTTTGTTAACCATGGAACACCCTTACTATAGGCTTTACACGTTGGAGCCAGGGATGAAGGACATTAACAACGCTACGACGCTCTATGGGATTTTCTGCCTATCAGAAGCCCCCCCCCCCCACCCTATTTGCGCCGAAGAAGCATGCAAGCAAATATTACTTACTGCAGCGACTGATTAGCAGAGGGATAGGCAACTCGGTCCCGTAACGATTTCCCTGAATTTCACTCCGAAACTACGGTCAATAACTCAGACGGGTTTCTTCCGGTTGTACGTTTATCAAACACTCCCCTCCTCCACTAGGATAGATCCCCAGACGGTCTTGGAGCAAGTTTAAAGGAACCCACAGTATACCCCTTCAACATCTAGCCGTTTTACCCAACCTAAATCGGACTGCCCTTACAGTTATAATATACCCACCCGCACTCGAGGATTCCATTTTGAAGTTTTGGACAAATCGCAAGGACAAGGATTTTTTAGAGGAAATTGGTGGTGACCCCTTTCCTAGACTTGCTTCACCGTCACTCCTCTCTTGTGAAACTGTCTACACAGGGTTAGTTAGTTAGACTGAATAACAAGCGTCTGTAAATATCGAAGTACGGTAACCAAGAACGCACCTCAATAAGTCCGTCCGCATCAACGGGGATACTGCTCATGTTGTACCCTGAAACGACATTAGATAGTCAGTAAAAAGCCACAGACACCCCAGAAAAAGCGAGACAACCCCATCGAACAAGCCGAAACTCGCGAAGAACGGTGCCTTGAAAACAGACTCTTGACTAATCGCCCCACAGACAGGGAAAAGAATGGAGGAAGTCCTTCAGAAGCAGTGGAAACCCGGCCAGCGTATCCGAAACCATCGACGATCGATCGACGGAGCGCAACAGAAACACCCCAGCACGCACGGAATTTGGGAGCCGATTGGGACGAAGCACAATTCGATTTAAAACGAACGACACGTCACAGGACGACTTGTCGTGGCGAATCGGCCACCGGAAAACTCGTCCACGGCCGCGACAGTGTCGCGCCGCTCGCCATCTACTTTCGTCGCGCGATGCCCATTCTCGCTCCGCGTTTCATTTTCTACTTTTGCCATTCATAACGTTCTAATCCACAACAGCTACGTCATTTGGTGTGGTCCTGGTTGGGGTGGGGGACGGTACTCTGTAGCAGCGTGAGAAATGGCAGGACTTGAAGTTCGAAACTTGCGCGCTGATTTGATTCGCGACTAGACCTGCAGTAGCGACGAGTTCTTCATGTCGTATAACACACGTTCTTTGCGGGACCCTGCACCAAACCCGTTAATGAATAAGTTAATGTTGACGAGAACCGACTCGCGGGCAAGGAGGTGCTGTGCTAAGCCCCCTACTGTGGGGCTGTGTTAAACGGAAAATGAAGGTTTTTACACAGCACCGGTGTGTTCTACCCTAGTGGTGAACTGAGCTAGGCAGCTTCTATTCTAATTTGGCTCTCATGTGTCTTCTTACCAAGGCGGATAACCACTTAATATAAGGTGAACCCTCCTCCGAAATCGACTCGCTTTGCGCCTTACCGTCTAACCTACTTCGTACGGCGAGCAGGAGCACAGTCGAAGGAGGTTCCGACTGTTGCGTGCACCCGATACCAGGTCCTTGGTTCGCATATTTCCCGACTGGCGACTAAAAAAACTGAGGGGATTCTCTTGCAAGTGATAACATTGCAACGTGCTCCATTCCGATAGTAGAAGTAGGATGCGGTCAAATTTATGGGACCTGGGGCAAGATTCATCAACGATTTACAACAATTTAACAGAGAAAACACAGCCGAAATCCCTGTTAGCGCGGCGAAATGCTTCACCGTGTTGCTTGGTAAGTCGCGCTATCAGAGATTTCGGCTGTATTTTCTCCGTTAAATTGCTGCAAGTCGTTGATGAATCCGGTCCCTTGTCTGTTCAACAGTACAGCGTGTCGAAGAGGGTGCGTTGTCGCGTGGTCCAGTAACGATCGCCAGAGTGCTGTGCGCAAACTCGTCCAATTCTTGGCGGCCAGATCGTCGCTACCCTTGGCTACTTAGTCGCGAGTCGTTTCCCGCTTAGGCCAACCAAGGCTCCCCTCCCTCTGGGAGTCCGTAAATTGCTACCAGATTTGTCTGGGAACGATAAAGCGCTGGCTTGTTCATCGGCTGGTCACCGCAAGACATTGTGGCCAAGTACGCATTCAAATCGCGTTCACGACATCCCGTAGAAGCAGAATGCGTGGCGCATCCCAAAAAGGATTGAGTAACACCGTCCTTTACCCATTATCCTTTACAGCGAACATTGTCGACTCTCAGTTGTTGACCCGAAGTTATTAATTGGCTTTGTTTGGAGACTGATACCTACTCCATAGACCGAGTCCAGGCAGGGTCATCATTCCATCCGTTAGCTGTGTCGCTTCTGTCAAGGACGCTAAAGACCCTTGAATAAAAATTGCAACTGAATATCCAACTGTAGCGACGAGTTGCCATCTAAAGCGGACGAGTTCTTCTCACAGTCACAGGCGGTCGTTTCAAGACCACTAGAGCACTCTGCCTTATGCAATCATTGCAACCTCAAGCCTCAGAAATTCTTCCAGAAGGAATTGACCAGCGCCGATCTTTATCCTTATTCGCCCTCCTTATCTGATCATTATTACTGTTTGATACACTCACAACGGGAAAAAACCACAGAAGTTGTCCACCGTAATTTCGAAGTGAAATTCAGGAAAATCGCTGCGGAACTATGCAGTTGTTTATACTTTTCCTAGTCAGTCGTCGCAGCTCACGATATTTGCAACTTTTTTTTTTCAGTTTTGTTTGTGAAAGCGAACACAAAGTGGATTGAAGAGTAGGGGACGAAGTAGCAATACTCAGGACTGAAGAAAAAGTTGCAAATAGCATGAGCCGCGGCGACTGAGCCGACTGAGCCCTTAGGGTCTATTCATACTTCGCGACAAGAGCGACTGGGGCGACGGATGTAGTGTGGTGTACGTAAATAATTACGCATTTCACACTACATTCGTCGCGAACGGAGTGTGGAGTACGCAATTACTTACGTACACCACACTATGTCCGTTGCCCAGTCGCTCTTGTCGCGAAGTATGAACAGGCCCTAAGGCTTGGACAAACAACTGCGTAGTTCCGCAACGATTTTCCCGAATTTCACTTCGAAATTACGGTGGACAACTCGTACGGTTTTTTCGGTTGCAACTATATCAGCGTGTATCATTAATTATTATTCTTGTCTTTTTTATTTTTCATCATTCTCTTCGCCCGTCCTGATGCAAGCTGTGGAACGTCGGTGGGCGATGCCGCCATACTTTTCGTTTTTCTTCAATTTCCTCCAACGTTTAGACTACCTGGAACATTTCATCGTATCACATCATGTTTTTGGCGCCTTCTTGGCGTTTTCTGTTTGTTATCTGTCTTAGTAGCAGTTTTTGTGCTTCTCATCAGTTTTCATCGGGTTTTCTTGTTCGCTTGTGTGTTACTAACGTTTTACCGGTACTAAGCGGGCTGGTGCCCGTTCCATTATGAGACCGTGGTCATGGAACACTCAAATAAACACGGTTGGTGCAATCCCTGTCGGGGGGGGGGGGGGGCAGTCCATTATGAATCGTCAATGGTAGTTGTGCATCAATATATAAAACATGCAATACAACATAAGAATGCCTTAACTTACCTGATCCCCTTCCTAGGAAATGTCCGAGCGTTCCGCTGAAACATTGAAAAGTTTTAATATGGGACTATGCACGGTGCAGGAGGGGGGGGGGGGGGGCACAATGCACGGCAGCACGGTTGTGATCCAAAACTCTATTTGCTTTGGAAAGAAATCGTAAACCGCTATGCACTAATCGATTAAGGTAATAACGTTGCTTTAACGTGTTTTAGTGGCTTTATAGTATTGTAATTGTTACAGGTTTCTGTTGAATTTGCTGTGTTTTCATTACTTCGTCCCCCCGACTAGGAAAGCCATTTAGAAAGCTGATTTTGGTATTGGAAGGACAGCAATTGATAATGTAAGCATATTTATATATATTCATATGTTGTGGTGCATGTTGCATTTCTTTAGAAGTTGAAATGGACTGCCCCCCCCCCCCCGACAGGGATTGCACCACACGGTTTCTCTGCTCTCCTTCGCTGGCGCGGAGGAGAGCACAGAACTAGGCAAGGGAGAGAACTCCGAGGTGTGGCTGATCTAACCTACCCGTTTTAAGTAACCTTGCCGGTTTACAGCGGGCATCAGCCCGCTTAGTACCGTTTACCTTATGAAAACGGAAAGTGCTCAATAATCATGGTTTTTCGATAAGATAGTCTAAAGTCAAGAGAAAATGAAAGGAAATCGGTCTAGAATCTCAAAATATCAACAAAAAATGAAAAGGCGGAAGGCATCTAGGCCGATCGCAGAATTTATACCAGACTTGAACTGGACCCTTTTGTTAGGGTAACTCGGCAACATAGCATCGGAAAGATTTTTTCAAATTTAACAGTTTAAGAACTTGTTGCGTTGTTTGACTGAGCTCCACACGAAGTTTTACAGATCTTTATTGGCTAACGTTTCGTTTCGGCGGTATCGCCTTCTTCAGAGCTTCAGTTTAAGAACTTTTGGCACAGGATGACTCGACGTGGGTCATCTTCTTCTCATTGGATATTCGCTTAGTAAGAAAGCACATGGTTGCCCAGTTACATCGGAAATGATCTACCTGAGTTCACCGTAGACGTAGAACATACCAGTGCTGCATGAAATTTTTAATTTCGTTCAGCACAAACGTTGTATAGGGCTATCTTACATTGTGACCTCCCCCGAACCACTTTGTACAGAATTTTTCATAATTTTGCGAATTTTCTGAAGCTCTTTAAACGTCCTAACGACTAGGGGCCAGATTCATCAATGACTTACAGCAATTAAACAGAGGAAATACAGCCAAAAACCCTGATAGCGCGGCTTATCAAGCGATAAGGTGAAGCATTTCGCCGCGGTATCAGGAATTTCGGCTGTATTTTCTCTGTTAAAATGCTGTAAGCCGTTGATGAATCCGGCCCCTGGAATGAGAACATTGCTTCGTATATCGAGGACAGCCGAAGAAGAACTTTTGTCGAAAACGCCAACGTTTTCCATATGTGTGCCCACTCCCACGCTTGCAGGTCAATGTCGGACTACGACAAATATGCGGATCAGCTGCGACATCCAGATAATCCTATCGTATTCATGGAAATGACAGCCGGTGGCGCTCCGCTTGGCACGATAGTGGTATGTGGCGGTCTTCTTCTCGTCAACTACTGCTCTTTCGCTTTAAGTGCCGTTTAGATGGAGCTGTTCGCCGACGTAACGCCGAGGACAGCAGAGAACTTCAGGCAATTCTGTACTGGAGAATTTCGCAAAGATGGCGTTCCTGTCGGATATAAAAATAGTCAGTTTCATCGAGTCATCAAAGACTTCATGATACAAGGAGGAGATTTCGTTAACGTTAGTTGGCTTTCTGGCTTACTCTTGTGTTCTACGCTAGTTAGGATCGTAGTACGTAAAGCGGTTTGCTTTTCGCTGCTGTCGTTAAACACTTGCAACTTTTAGGGTGATGGAACTGGGATGATGAGCATATACGGAGCAAAGTTTCGGGACGAGAACTTTATTTTGGAGCACAGCGGACCTGGAATTTTGTCTATGGTAGGTTGATTTGCATTATTTTTCCATTCTTCGTATCACAGTCTGCTATCTTGCTGAAATTGTGGGATTGTGGAGGAACTCTTGCTTGGTTCAAGTCAGTTCCTTTAAGCCTCAAGTGTCTGGTATCGGTGTTGTAAGCTGTTACAACGACGTTCTGTTACGATAAGAACTCTAGCGCCAGGCTGGAATCGAACTCACACCTTCTGATGACTGGACGATAATGCCCTACGCCATTACACCAGGTGCTCTTTGATCGAACGCAACCTCCACACCTCGTAGGACCCATCAGCACTCACCCGTATATCGGGATGAGCCGGCCGCTGATATCAGCATGGAACCAGTCAGGCTGAGAGTCTTGAAAGAAATTATTCAAGTCAGTTTCTTTAAGGCTCGAGTGGCTGGTATCGATGTTGTAAGCTAATACAACGATGGAGAGACCGACTTGAACATTTCTATAAAGACCCTCATCTTGACTGGTTCCATGCTGATATCATTCCTCATTCCTGCTCATTCCGAAATACTGGTGAGTGCTGGTGGGTGCCATGAGGTGTGGGTATTGCGTTAGATCAAACAGCGCCGGTGGTGTAACGGCGTAGAGCATTCCGCCAGGTCTGCAGGAAGTGCGGGTTTGAGTCCCGCCTGGTAGTATGTGATGGCTTTCAGCCAGCATGAAGAATAGGTTAATTCCAAAATTGGACTCTATCTGAGATCAGTCGTAATTCGTTTCGATTCCTCGTAAAACGCGTCGTATCTGGAGTGACCAACCACAGCTATGTTGATCTTTCCGCAGCGCATTCGCGTGTTGAATGTGGCTACATATAGGACTGATCCATTATTCAAGTGTAAAAGTCGGCCATAGTCATTAATGTGGCGGACATGGAAAAGCGGCGATGCGCCATCGAATTAGGCCGCTTTGAATGAGCGTGCTGCCAGACAGGGCGAAATGTCTTTGCCCTGATTGGCTACCACGCGTTCGGTCGGTGTTCTGATTGGTTATTAAGATGACGGGTTCCCGCCTTCCCATATTGACCACATTAACGACTAGCCTCGGTGTTTGTTCAGAAATCCATAGCGCAGTATTAAGCCGCACGTCTGTGCGCCTCAAAGAGCGAGTGGTTGGCTTTTTCTGGGCTCTTAATCGCTGAATAAGGTGTGGTTTGAGTACTCTCGCCTTTGTTTTTCGCTTGTGTATATCGTTTTTGGCTAAGGAGGGGTACTGTTCAGCCTTTTTCATAGGCATTCATTGGTAGCTAAGGTGCTAGCACTTGTAGAACTAGATAGGATCCCTGGTTCGGTGAAGAGCTTTTTTCCCGATACAATCATGGGTTCAAATTGGTCTGACAGATGGAAATTGCTGTTGGAAAATTTCAAAATTGGAAAAATCAGAGATTGCTGATTGGTCTGACAAGTGGAAACTACCTCTATCTGCTTCAAAAACTAAACTTCTTCATCTTGGTAAATCGAAGACAGCAAGATACAACTACATGCTTGGTGGAACCCGTATAGTTAGCGTAGATACGCTACGAGATCTGGGATTCATTATGGACAAAAAACTCACTTTCACTGACCACTGTAAAGGCATCGCAAAGAGAGCTGAGAGAATTGTTTACAACATATTTAAATCCTTGTCTATAAAATCAGCACCACACTTTTTGATAGCATATCCCCCCATCCCCCCATATATAAAAGAGGAAGGGTTTTTTGTCCGATGTTAGCCACCCGCAATTCGTATACTGCCTAGCTAGCCGGTTTAATCACCCAAGTTTGCGGTGCGGTTGCCAGTTGTCCAAACGAAGACGCTTGACAGTTGTCCACCACTGTTGTTTACCATCGACTGCCTGACGTAGGGTGATTTCGAAAGAGGTCTCTTCCCAACCACCACTGTTGTTTACGATCGACTACCATCGACTGCCTGACGTAGGGTGATTTCGAAAGTGGTCTCTTCCCAATACGTGTCTAGTGGTCATACCTCAGTGTTCATTCCCAGCTCTCCTGTGTGGTGCAACCTTCCACTGTTTTTACCGCCATACTTTTACCACTACCTTTTACCACTACCAGTGTTGCTGCTACTACAGAAACTGAATCCTCTTCCACAGTTCAGTATGACAACGGGTTGCCCCGTTCTGCATTTTTCTTTTGCTATTTTGCCTCACATAAGCCGTGTTTTGTTTCAATTTACCTCTATGTTTGCCGCCATACTTTTACCACTACCCCCCTACCAGGGAAGCTACGACTCCATAATAAATTGAATCCTTTTCCACTGTGCAGTATGACAACCGGCTCCTCTTTTTCGCACATTTTTACTATTATTTTGCATCGCAGATGGCATTTCTTCCGTTCAGTTTTCCTCTATGTCTACAGCCTTACCTTGATCATTACCCCACACGGCCGGTTACTCTTTTCTGCACTTTTTCGTTATCAACGCTAGGAAGCATTCCTAGCGGGCTCGAGGTTGGGTTGGGTTTCTGACCCCACATGGCTCACCATACACGACGCCGGCGAAGCCGGCTAGCCTAGCGTGGCCCACCCGGCCAGAGTCGGGTGCGGGCGAAGCCCGCAACCGACGCTGGGTAAGGAAGCATTCCTAGCGGGCTCGAGGTTAGGTTGGGTTTCTGACCCCACATGGCTCACCATACACGACGCCGACAAAGCCGGCTAGCCTAGCGTGGCCCGCCCGGCCAGAGTCGGGTGCGGGCGAAGCCCGCAACCGACGCTGGGTTGTGGGGACCCTAGCGGGCTCGAGGTTGGGTTGGGTTTCTGACCCCACATGGCTCACCACACACGACGCCGGCGAAGCCGGCTAGCCTAGCGTGGCCCGCCCGGCCAGAGTCGGGTGCGGGCGAAGCCCGCAACCGACGCTGGGTTGTGGGGACCCTAGCGGGCTCGAGGTTGGGTTGGGTTTCTGACCCCACATGGCTCACCACACACGGGTTTCTGACCCCACATGGCTCACCATACACGACGCCGGCGAAGCCGGCTAGCCTAGCGTGGCCCACCCGGCCAGAGTCGGGTGCGGGCGAAGCCCGCAACCGACGCTGGGTAAGGAAGCATTCCTAGCGGGCTCGAGGTTGGGTTGGGTTTCTGACCCCACATGGCTCACCATACACGACGCCGACAAAGCCGGCTAGCATAGCGTAGCCCGCCCGGCCAGAGTCGGGTGCGGGCGAAGCCCGCAACCGACGCTGGGTTGTGGGGACCCTAGCGGGCTCGAGGTTGGGTTGGGTTTCTGACCCCACATGGCTCACCACACACGACGCCGGCGAAGCCGGCTAGCCTAGCGTGGCCCGCCCGGCCAGAGTCGTGTGCGGGCGAAGCCCGCAACCGACGCTGGGTAAGGAAGCATTCCTAGCGGGCTCGAGGTTAGGTTGGGTTTCTGACCCCACATGGCTCACCATACACGACGCCGACAAAGCCGGCTAGCCTAGCGTGGCCCGCCCGGCCAGAGTCGGGTGCGGGCGAAGCCCGCAACCGACGCTGGGTAAGGAAGCATTCCTAGCGGGCTCGAGGTTGGGTTGGGTTTCTGACCCCACATGGCTCACCATACACGACGCCGACAAAGCCGGCTAGCATAGCGTAGCCCGCCCGGCCAGAGTCGGGTGCGGGCGAAGCCCGCAACCGACGCTGGGTTGTGGGGACCCTAGCGGGCTCGAGGTTGGGTTGGGTTTCTGACCCCACATGGCTCACCACACACGACGCCGGCGAAGCCGGCTAGCCTAGCGTGGCCCGCCCGGCCAGAGTCGGGTGCGGGCGAAGCCCGCAACCGACGCTGGGTTGTGGAGACCCTAGCGGGCTCGAGGTTGAGTTGGGTTTCTGACACCACATGGCTCACCACACACGGGTTTCTGACCCCACATGGCTCACCACACACGGGTTTCTGACCCCACATGGCTCACCATACACGACGCCGGCGAAGCCGGCTAGCCTAGCGTGGCCCACCCGGCCAGAGTCGGGTGCGGGCGAAGCCCGCAACCGACGCTGGGTAAGGAAGCATTCCTAGCGGGCTCGAGGTTGGGTTGGGTTTCTGACCCCACATGGCTCACCATACACGACGCCGGCGAAGCCGGCTAGCATAGCGTAGCCCGCCCGGCCAGAGTCGGGTGCGGGCGAAGCCCGCAACCGACGCTGGGTTGTGGGGACCCTAGCGGGCTCGAGGTTGGGTTGGGTTTCTGACCCCACATGGCTCACCACACACGACGCCGGCGAAGCCGGCTAGCCTAGCGTGGCCCGCCCGGCCAGAGTCGGGTGCGGGCGAAGCCTGCAACCGACGCTGGGTTGTGGAGACCCTAGCGGGCTCGAGGTTGAGTTGGGTTTCTGACACCACATGGCTCACCACACACGACGCCGGCGAAGCCGGCTAGCCTAGCGTGGCCCACCCGGCCAGAGTCGGGTGCGGGCGAAGCCCGCAACCGACGCTGGGTAAGGAAGCATTCCTAGCGGGCTCGAGGTTGGGTTGGGTTTCTGACCCCACATGGCTCACCATACACGACGCCGGCAAAGCCGGCTAGCCTTGCGTGGCCCGCCCGGCCAGAGTCGGGTGCGGGCGAAGCCCGCAACCGACGCTGGGTAAGGAAGCATTCCTAGCGGGCTCGAGGTTGGGTTGGGTTTCTGACCCCACATGGCTCACCATACACGACGCCGACAAAGCCGGCTAGCCTAGCGTGGCCCGCCCGGCCAGAGTCGGGTGCGGGTGAAGCCCGCAACCGACGCTGGGTTGTGGGGACCCTAGCGGGCTCGAGGTTGGGTTGGGTTTCTGACCCCACATGGCTCACCACACACGGGTTTCTGACCCCACATGGCTCACCATACACGACGCCGGCGAAGCCGGCTAGCCTAGCGTGGCCCACCCGGCCAGAGTCGGGTGCGGGCGAAGCCCGCAACCGACGCTGGGTAAGGAAGCATTCCTAGCGGGCTCGAGGTTGGGTTGGGTTTCTGACCCCACATGGCTCACCATACACGACGCCGACAAAGCCGGCTAGCATAGCGTAGCCCGCCCGGCCAGAGTCGGGTGCGGGCGAAGCCCGCAACCGACGCTGGGTTGTGGGGACCCTAGCGGGCTCGAGGTTGGGTTGGGTTTCTGACCCCACATGGCTCACCACACACGACGCCGGCGAAGCCGGCTAGCCTAGCGTGGCCCGCCCGGCCAGAGTCGTGTGCGGGCGAAGCCCGCAACCGACGCTGGGTAAGGAAGCATTCCTAGCGGGCTCGAGGTTAGGTTGGGTTTCTGACCCCACATGGCTCACCATACACGACGCCGACAAAGCCGGCTAGCCTAGCGTGGCCCGCCCGGCCAGAGTCGGGTGCGGGCGAAGCCCGCAACCGACGCTGGGTTGTGGGGACCCTAGCGGGCTCGAGGTTGGGTTGGGTTTCTGACCCCACATGGCTCACCACACACGACGCCGGCGAAGCCGGCTAGCCTAGCGTGGCCCGCCCGGCCAGAGTCGGGTGCGGGCGAAGCCCGCAACCGACGCTGGGTTGTGGGGACCCTAGCGGGCTCGAGGTTGGGTTGGGTTTCTGACCCCACATGGCTCACCACACACGGGTTTCTGACCCCACATGGCTCACCATACACGACGCCGGCGAAGCCGGCTAGCCTAGCGTGGCCCACCCGGCCAGAGTCGGGTGCGGGCGAAGCCCGCAACCGACGCTGGGTAAGGAAGCATTCCTAGCGGGCTCGAGGTTGGGTTGGGTTTCTGACCCCACATGGCTCACCATACACGACGCCGACAAAGCCGGCTAGCCTAGCGTGGCCCGCCCGGCCAGAGTCGGGTGCGGGCGAAGCCCGCAACCGACGCTGGGTTGTGGGGACCCTAGCGGGCTCGAGGTTGGGTTGGGTTTCTGACCCCACATGGCTCACCACACACGGGTTTCTGACCCCACATGGCTCACCATACACGACGGCGGCGAAGCCGGCTAGCCTAGCGTGGCCCGCCCGTCCAGAGTCGGGTGCGGGCGAAGCCCGCAACCGACGCTGGGTTGTGGAGACCCTAGCGGGCTCGAGGTTGAGTTGGGTTTCTGACACCACATGGCTCACCACACACGGGTTTCTGACCCCACATGGCTCACCACACACGGGTTTCTGACCCCACATGGCTCACCATACACGACGCCGGCGAAGCCGGCTAGCCTAGCGTGGCCCACCCGGCCAGAGTCGGGTGCGGGCGAAGCCCGCAACCGACGCTGGGTAAGGAAGCATTCCTAGCGGGTTCGAGGTTGGGTTGGGTTTCTGACCCCACATGGCTCACCATACACGACGCCGGCGAAGCCGGCTAGCCTAGCGTGGCCCGCCCGGCCAGAGTCGGGTGCGGGCGAAGCCCGCAACCGACGCTGGGTTGTGGGGACCCTAGCGGGCTCGAGGTTGGGTTGGGTTTCTGACCCCACATGGCTCACCACACACGACGCCGGCGAAGCCGGCTAGCCTAGCGTGGCCCGCCCGGCCAGAGTCGGGTGCGGGCGAAGCCTGCAACCGACGCTGGGTTGTGGAGACCCTAGCGGGCTCGAGGTTGAGTTGGGTTTCTGACACCACATGGCTCACCACACACGACGCCGGCGAAGCCGGCTAGCCTAGCGTGGCCCACCCGGCCAGAGTCGGGTGCGGGCGAAGCCCGCAACCGACGCTGGGTAAGGAAGCATTCCTAGCGGGCTCGAGGTTGGGTTGGGTTTCTGACCCCACATGGCTCACCATACACGACGCCGGCAAAGCCGGCTAGCCTTGCGTGGCCCGCCCGGCCAGAGTCGGGTGCGGGCGAAGCCCGCAACCGACGCTGGGTAAGGAAGCATTCCTAGCGGGCTCGAGGTTGGGTTGGGTTTCTGACCCCACATGGCTCACCATACACGACGCCGACAAAGCCGGCTAGCCTAGCGTGGCCCGCCCGGCCAGAGTCGGGTGCGGGCGAAGCCCGCAACCGACGCTGGGTTGTGGGGACCCTAGCGGGCTCGAGGTTGGGTTGGGTTTCTGACCCCACATGGCTCACCACACACGGGTTTCTGACCCCACATGGCTCACCATACACGACGCCGGCGAAGCCGGCTAGCCTAGCGTGGCCCGCCCGGCCAGAGTCGGGTGCGGGCGAAGCCCGCAACCGACGCTGGGTTGTGGGGACCCTAGCGGGCTCGAGGTTGGGTTGGGTTTCTGACCCCACATGGCTCACCACACACGACGCCGGCGAAGCCGGCTAGCCTAGCGTGGCCCGCCCGGCCAGAGTCGGGTGCGGGCGAAGCCCGCAACCGACGCTGGGTTGTGGAGACCCTAGCGGGCTCGAGGTTGAGTTGGGTTTCTGACACCACATGGTTCACCACACACGACGCCGGCGAAGCCGGCTAGCCTAGCGTGGCCCACCCGGCCAGAGTCGGGTGCGGGCGAAGCCCGCAACCGACGCTGGTACATCATATGTTCGCCCTGTACTAGAATACGGTACCACAGTTTTTAGTCCTCATTTGAAGAGTAGTATACAAAGGCTTGAAGCAGTTCAAAATGGTTTCACTAGAAAACTCTGGATACGCTTATATGGGTATGACTACACCACTATACCTCCTGCCACTATTCGCAACAAAATTTTCAAAATCTCCAGTCTTGAGACTCGTAGGAAACGGAATGACCTGCTCATGATTTTCAAAATGATTACCGAACTGGTAGCACTAAAGCTTGATGAGTTTTACACGCTACAAAATTCCAACACAAGAGGTAGTCAGAGGAAAATCCATTTCTCCAAGGCCAAGAGCTCCATTTGCGCTTTTTTTTACCCAAAGGGCCGGCTCTGAATTTTTGACATTCTCAAAAAAATATGCCCTCCTTAATTCATTAGCTCAGTTTAAGAGGCTCGTGGACAGGTATCTCCTAGAGTAGCTAAGTAGTTACTATGTGTTGTGTTGTAGTGTTGTTTTTCTTGTTGTTGAATGTTTTGTATTTCACTGCGTGTAATTGTATCTATTTGCACGTCTAAATAAATAAATAAATTGTAGGTCTCCAGGCTTCTGACGAGCGTTTAATTAAAAAATACGGTAGAAGATTAGAGGGTTATCTTCGTAATATAACTTCTCCGGCACCTATCCATCAAATTGACATTGGCTGTGTGACTTTCGCTCTTTCTTTAGCGTGCGAGTCCAAGGTCTATGAGCTCTTACCCGAGTAACATAATGGTCCACAGGATTCCAAATTTTATATTAGAATTATTCATTCCACCTTCAAAATGGGCAACGACCCTTTTCGAGCAAATTCAGTCATAAATGGTTCATGCAGTCGCCCGTTGAACTTGATTTACATCGAATACGACATAACTGACTTGGAGTTTCCTCGAAAACACCGACCACATGCCTGAAGAGTGGTCCCGTCCACCGTCCGCCCACAGTATTCTAGGGGGTTCAGCTTCAAAATTATTCCTTCTGCAACATCTGCTTTTAATACGCTTTGTCATAGAATATTCCATGCTCCATTGTCGTTGAATCTTGGCATAATATTGATCATTGTGAATATATCCAAGTGATGTATCTGGCAAACCAAGATTGGTGTATATCCTTTATTCCGGCTAACGTTTCGGCGTAATCGCCTTCTTCAGAGCCTGGAAGAGTCAAATCGAGTTTGATAAATCATTCGTCTAAGAACCACTTGAGACCACAGCGGTGAATCACTTCAATACACATTGCTGCGTTCGAAGAATCTTTGGAAAGTGTTTGAATTTGATGTTTAACAGTGTTTTATAATTAGAACTGCTTGTAGTTTAAGATTTGTTATGATTGAGATGAAGTTGTTTTGCGGAAATTACTATTATAGTTCAGGATATGAAAGATAGTTATTTACGAAGAACAACAATGATAAGCACTTTTTGAGGCTGAAACTCAAAAAAGTCGAAATCTTCCTATGGTCTTTTATTAACTTGGAAGAAGTGAAGGCAAAGAAACATTATTCGGACGTGGTGGATTAGAAGCTTTTAACGTTTCTGTAATTCAGGCGAATGCAGGAACTGATACTAACGGATGTCAATTTTTCATCACTTGTGCGAAAACCGATTTTTTGGACAAGAAGCACGTTGTATTTGGTACGTTTTACTTGTTTATGTTGTTTAGATTTCACTTCTGATGCTACCATATTAGTGTTCAATTCTAGTTGGAGGGGCATTCACTCTGCATTGAAGCTGGAAGTAGGAAGACCGTTCAATAAAGAATTCTAACTGCGAAGGCGAGAGGTTCGCAGAAGTACCAGTGCTGGTAGAGCAAAGGAAAGAACTCCAGGGGCTGGATTCATCAAAGTTACTGCAGTAACTTTAACGGAGAATTGTAAGCGAAGAGCTCAGACAACGCGGCTTATCAAGCGATATGGCGAGCGATAAGCCGCGTGATCTGAGCTTTTCGCTTACAATTCTCCGTTAAAGTTACTGCAGTAAATTTGATGAATCCGGCCCCAGTCGGTGCCCCACTATGGCACTGGTTCGTTATACATTCAGGAGCTCCCTATACGTGCATCAACATGAACCGAAAAAAACTGTCGCTCTTTGAATATCGTACCCCTAAATGTTTGAGAATGTTTGCTGTCATTTGTCTTACTAAAGCTCTTTTCAGGCCGAGTACTTGATGGATTACTGACGGTTCGTAAGATCGAAAATGTTCAGACTGGTGCGAATAACAAGCCGAAAATTCCAATTTTGGTGGCACAATGCGGGCAGTTGTAGCTCATACTGAGTGCAGCTTTGTTTGTTTGTTATGTTTTGTGTGAAACACTGTTTGTATAAACGTTTGCAATCCTTTCAAGTGCGTACTGAAGTGTTTATGGATGTTGCGTCCGATGAAGTGTTTCGTTGAGTTTGTCTTATTGACAGTTGTTGATCATCACATGGTTTAGCGATCTAGATATTCAGCATCTGTGTGCTTGATGGAGGGAGCTGGGCCATCGGACGATTTTCAATTTAAGGTACTGCTTTGGTTTGCTTTTGTTATGATAGCTATTCTAAGTTGTTAATGCCGGATAGACGAGGAGAATTCTCTGGGAGTCTGCACGAGTATTTGACGTACGTCTGGTTGGAACAATGCTTAAAAAACGTCCAGTCCTAGCGCGAGTAGGCCAGAAGACGAGCCACCTCGTCCCTCCCCTACTTCTGAATTCCGTAGAGTCCTTGAATTGGGGGATGGTTTGGAAGCTTTAGGACGAGTTCCGGGAAGGAGGTGGATGATAAGGGAGAGAAAGAATTTTTGAAATCCGATTTATTCTCTTCAAAATAGGATTGCGGCAAAAAATTATTTCTGTACTTGGTCTTCTGGCATATTAACGCGATCATCGCAGCAGGCACTTCATTTTGGATTTTCCTTTATTGGTGAGTTTTCATGGCAACCATTATAGGCAGTCACTTTCATTCGTTGGATCAACTACCCTCATTACTTTATTTACAGTGTCCCGTAGAAGTGGAATGGGTGAACAATCCCAAAGGGATCGTTTAACCCAAAGGGATCGTTTAACGCTTGCTTTCTACCCACTGCATGTGACATGCCATTAGGGGCGAACAGGCGCTGGTTCCTTTCTCTGCACCCACCAATAACAACACCCTTATCTACTGCTAACCTTTTTCTGGGATATGTAGCCTTCCACCCTATAAAGCTTCAATGAAGGCATAAAGTATGAAAAAAGCAAAACCGCAGACAAACGCAGTTTACGATAACACATGGGACTACAAAGCAACAGCAAAAAGAGGATAGAGGCGGAGTTAATGCAGCTGTTTGGTCTGCGTCATGCATTGTGCTTATACGTGGAAGCATTTTGGTAGGGTATTTTGCCTGTACAATGACTTGCGGTGGTCAGTCCAGTGTTTCATTCCTCACAGACAAGTCTGGTTCTAGTTCACCGACCCCGGCGAGAAATTCTTGAGTGGGAAACCTTAGCGAAGTATCTTGATTCCGGTGCACTCAATAGCCGGCGTCTCCGATTACGCTATCACGTGTCTTGCAAAAACAGATAGGTAAAAACGGGGATAAAACCTTCTGGCATCGCTACTGCAACATGACACCGCCACAGAATGAAATAAGCAGTAAAAACGTATAGGAAGAGGAAGTTGGGCAGGAATAAAAAGAAGGAGAAACCAGAAGGCTTCAGTTTTTTTAAAGTTCCGTTTGCAATTTGCAAGTACAGGTAGACAATTGCTTTGAACTTAGTTCAGATAGATAATTGCTTTGAACTTGTTGAAATGGTTTGGAAGCTAGATGTGGAACAGAAAGGTATCGTCTCTTGCTTTATCTGATTTTTGCATGCAACGATTTTAAGCGGTGGATATTTTCGACATTGTCAACCTCTTAATTTCGCCCTTGTTTTATATAAAAGGTACTTGCGCCACTCATTGATGAAACGCCTAGACTGAACCCATACATTGAACGTAAAGGAGGTGTCGCGGCAAGCACCTGCTGCCGCTATGTTTTCATGAAATTCTGACGCGCCGAGCCTCTGACAGAGGCACAGATTGTGTGCTTAGAGCCTACAGTCTCTTCTTAGTTAAAGGATAAAGGATAAAGTACGGCGTTACTCAATCCCTTCTGGGATGCTCCAGCGCATTCTACTTCTAGGGGATGTCGTGGAGGCGATATGAATGCGTATTTGGCCATACAATGACTTGCGGTGGTCAGCCGATGAACAATTCAGCGCTATATCCTTCCCAGACAAGTCTGCTACCAATTCACCGACCCCGGAGGGATGGAAGGCTTTGTTGGCCTGGGCGGGAAATCCGAACCAGGAACCTGGTATCGGGTGCAAGCGACAGTCGCGCCTCCTCCGACTACGCTACACGCGCCCTTCTTAGTTATAAATAGAAAATACGTCTTTTCTACACAAAAGGACCGCCCCGGCAGGCTTACTTTCGGTTCGTTTCTCTGCTATGGTAATCCGCTTTTGGTTGTGAATTTAGCGAATTCGCTTAATCCTAGAGTCCATCTAGTATATTTTCCATAATTGGTAATTTAGGTGTTCAGCATTCTCTCCTCTACAAAATTTAAGCGTTTTCAGCATTTTGTGAACGAGAAGGGGGGTGGAATCCGCTCTAGGCTTCACCAATAAATTTTATAAGAATTAGCAGAGACTTAAAGACACATGCAATAAACACAAAATAACCATTCCTCTCCTTCCGTGTCACCGAGAGCTGCTTTTTCTTGACCGGGATGATCAATTGTTTTAGAAGAGATTTTTTATGTTCCAGGTCGTCTTACTCGGTGAAGGAGCTGTGGGGAAGTCGTCATTACTCATGCGATATGTAGAGAACAAGTTCAGTCCGCGGCACATCTCTACCATACAGGTGACACTTTTTTAGCTCTGCGCTTTCCTTTATTTATTTATTTACACGATCATTTTTAAAATTATGTTCGATATAGGCCAGTTTCCAATCAAAGCAGCTTGAAGTTGATGGCTGTCACGTCACTCTGAACATATGGGACACGGCGGGGCAGGAGAAGTACCATGCTCTTGGGCCGATATACTATAGGTATGAATTAGTCCGAATGTTTGAAGTCGGAGCTAAGTAGTGCCATTGTTACAGAGGCAGTCAAGGAGCTCTCCTCATTTACGACATAACGGACCAGCGATCCTTTGACAGGGTTGGTTTTATGCGTCTTCTATACTACCCTCTGTTGATTTCTTATCCTTTCGAGCTAACGAGTAATCTTACGTTGTTTTAAATAGTGATTTAGGCGAAAGTATGGTTGAAGGAACTGCAAAGAGCACTGGGAGATTCTGCTGTTCTCATGATTATTGGGAACAAATTGGATCTGGCAAGGATCAGAACTGTCACTCTGGAAGAAGCAGAAGAGTAAGCACGGCTGTCAAAGCTCTTTCGACTTTCCCAGTGTTTCCGTTTTTTGTAGTAGCACAGGTCTCTACTTGGTCATATTGTGCCATCTTCAATTCGTTCCGTTTAAAGGTATGCAGCTTCAATGGGAGCGATGTATGACGAAACTTCGGCAAAGGAGAACATTGGTATTGAAGCCGTCTTTGAGCGCCTATGCAAAGGTATGCTCTTAAATTGTGTTCCAAAAATGTGGGTCACCGTCTTGTTACCTACTCCAGCCATGCGTTAACGCATGGAGGTTGGTGTTAATCAATTCATTTGTGACAAGCAGTATGCATTCTACTTCTACGTGGTATTGCGAAAACGATTTGAATTTTGAATTTGTCCTTCTCGATGACCCTCCGTAGTAGACAATGGATTAATTGGTAAGATATTCCATGTGCGACTGTCCTTGAATCTTGGCATGTTTTAGAACAGTATGGCAGGTAGTCGTCGAGCTGTCGTGCCAAGATTGATATCGAACGTTTATTCGGCTTACGTTTCGGTGTAACCGCCTTCTTCAGAGCCTGGAAAAGGCAAGGGGAGTTAGAGAAATTACCCGTCCAAGAGTTATTTCAAGTTTCAGCCATCTCAAAAGCTAAAGGGAGAAAGAGACGAACCGCGAGGAGGACAGCCCAACTGCCCTTATGTAAACAGCCGAAGGCTGTGAGTCACCCTTCAGATGGAGATAAATGTGGGTGAATGAGGTCCTCCCTTCGGGTCAGCCTCTCAGCGACCTTCCGGCTGGCGCCCCCGGGGTTAAGCCCACAGAGGTCGGCAAATGGAGCCACCTCCTGGGTTATGGCCACCTGTTCCTCCTTCCTATTGATTTCGGGGTTCTTGAACGCAATCCACAGCGCCTCCAAGGCCTTGCGCGCTGCGATGTCGACCTCGCGAGCCAGGATCGTCACCGCCACTCCAACCACTGCGCCACTATGACTTCGCAGCCTGTGTTCCCCCAAGGGTGTGCTGACTTTGCACCTGTTGAGCCCGTCCACATGCTCCTTCACCCTTACCCAAAGTGGTCTGCCCGTCTCACCAACGTATTCCTCCTTGCATTCAATGCAAGTTATGAGGTATACAGTTCCTGACACCCTACAGTCGCCTTCTCTGCCGAATGGGCAGACCACGCAGGAGGGCGTTTCACAATCGCAGTCATAAAGACGGTTCCTCACCAGTTGCGCCTTGAGATTAGCCGGAGGCACCTCAACGACCCTAACGATGTCACCCAGGTCAGCCTTACGAACGCATTCCCGTACTTGAGCACTGAGAGCGTTTGAGATAAAAGGTACCGTGAAGGCGATTTGACCACTCAATTGTGCCCTGTGTATGCGTGCTGGTGCCCGTGGTTTATTAATTAGTGTTTTATCCTCTGTTGGAAGGTCTGACGCCGATTTTCATACACCAGGGGCCGGATTCATCAGCGACTTAAAGCAATTTAACGGAGAAAATGCAGCCGAAATCCTTGATAGCACAGCTTATCAAGGTGAAACATTTCGGCTTCATTTCGGCTGTATTTTCTCCGTTCAATTACTGTAAGTCATTGATGGATCTGACCCAGGTGTGAAGACTTGGTTGCCCTGGACGGGATCGAAACCAAGAACCTGGAATTAGCTGCATGCGGGAGCGGTGTCTCCTCCGATTGCAATACCACGCTACCAAAGTTCTCGCAATTATATTTAGCACCAAAATTTCGTCTCCTGATCAAAAACTTAGGGAATTTGATTGAAGGCTTTGTTCGCCTGGACGAAACCCTTATCTTGAATGCACACGAAAGGCTCCCATGCATTTTTGACTACGATTTTAAGTATAATAGATAAAGAACGGGGTTGCTCAATTTTTTTTGGGGGGGATGCGCCACGCATCCTACTTCTACGGGATGTCGTGGAGGCAGTTTGAATGATTTTTTTTTTGGCTCATTAAATGACTTGCAATGGCCAGCCGATGAAGAAGCCAGCGCTCTATCCTTCCAGACAAGTCTGGTTCCAATTCACAGAACCCGGAGGGATAGAAGGTATGGTTGGTTTGAGCGGGAAATTTGAACCAAGATCGTGGTATCGGGTGCACACTGGCACCTCTGACTCCGCGCGCACCCTTTGACTACGTTATTCCCACTTATTTAATAGCTTAGGGCGGGTTGTAGCGCAGCTGTCACAGATGCCGGCTGTCGCGAGCACCCTTTTCCAGGTCCTCGGTTTGGATTTCCCGGACAAGCCAATCAAATCTTCTCTCCGGGATCTGTGAATTGGTACCAGACTTCTTAGGGAAGGAAAAACACTGACTTCTTCATCGGCTGCCCACCGTATGTTATTGTATGGGCCAGCCATCACGTAGAATTAGAATGCGTGGTGGATCTCCAAATGGAATGCTTAGCATCGTCTTTCAATCCTTTCTCCTTTAATAGGATTTTTTAAACGCAATCTAGTCCACAGTTTTTTAAAATAATTTTGCAAATATTTTTTCAAAACAAAAAATACTTGCAGTTGAGTCTTGAAAAACAGCTAAATTTAAAACGATTTTGTAAGAATGTTAGTTACTGAGAACGAATGGTTAACTTACAGACCAAATTAGTATAACAACCGGCCTCCACTAATCGTAAGTAGGGTAGTATTAGGTTGGTGAAAAAGTCTTGCACCACAGCTAATTTTTTTCAAAATTTTATTGCGGCTTTTATGAGCGACTTCAATCTTCGAAGTAATTACCATTTACATCTACAACCTTGTGCTATCTGCCGGGGAAATCACGAAATCCTTACTTCCACAAAGAAGTCAGCTGTGACTCAAAGAAGTGCTCCACCTCAGATTCCAGTTCGGTTCGGTCGTTGAAGCACCTATCCCTTAATTGTTGCTTGAGGGCTCGAAAGAGGTAGTAGTCCGATGGCGCAAGACCTGGCGAATACGGTGGGAGGGGCAGCACCTCCCACCGAAGCTCCTGCAACTTCTGGCGAAACGACTTTTCAAAGTGGGGGCGAGCATTGTCGTGAAGAACGTAAACATTCCTCCGCCCTCGCAGTTCGCGAGACAAGATCTCGCTCAAGCTCTTACAGCTGTGTAGCGTAGATGATCGCTGTTACAGCGGTGCCGTCGTCAAGGAGCTCATGATAGAGCATTCCTCGAGAATCCCATCAACAAAACAGCATTACCTTCCTCTGGTAGATGCCGCCTTGAGGTTGTGGTTCTCCTTGAGGGAGCCACTGGGCCTACCGAGTATGGTTAACGAGGAAGACTCAGGATTTATCTCCCGTAACGACATTCTCAAGAAACTGCTTATTATGGAGAAGAACAAGGAGAGACTGAGCGATAGTCAGTCGCGAAGCCTTGTCCTAGTTACGGAGTCAGTCACACTTCACTACAGTCGCAGTATTTATATGCCCTCAAAAGCAAATTGCCATGTATGCGAAATATTCTTGAATGATTATGCTACAACTACTTAGCACCAAACAGTCCTTAGAAGTTCCCGTTAAATTTTGAAAAATTTTCAAAATTTTTGGAGCAAGACTTTTTCACCAACCTAATAGAAGTGTTCATAAATATTCCTTTTAATGAGCTCATTGTTTCTACTATCGTATTTCATACCATGAGATCAATTTTTCAGCTATGATTGTTCTTGCGAGAGACTCGTCAAGAAGTCGTGTCTATGGAACGTCGGGAGGTCGTAGGATCGAATTAGTGGACGACGAACCTGCCCGTAACAAGGGTAAATGCTGTAAATAATAATCGTTGTGAAGAGTAGCCGCCATTCCAGTTATGATAAGAGAGGGTGCAGTTCCAGTGGAGATTTTCTCCCTAGTCTCTCGAGTGATGTTTGTTGATGCTGACTACTGCAATAGTTGTCTTCTCCTTGTGCGTTCTCACTTCAATTAGGAAGTGATTTGGTCTGTCATAGTTCTATAGAATATCTGCACTGTGTTTACGAGTATCATTATTTTGGAGAGATCCTGAAGAGTGCATCCTTCACTCGCCGTTGAACGTACGTGGAGAAATAAGCGCGGACGAGTTGTCATTGAAGAATCGTCGCAGGACCAGCGCGTGGGGGCAACTTCAAAATCGAGGGGAGTGGGATAGAACACGGCATTGGTCGAACGCCTCGCGCATTGCGAAAGGAGGGAAGAAAACTGGGATTTCGCGCTTACTCGCCGCGTGCGGCGTCGAATGCGACAAGTACGCCACGTCGCTTCGGATCACTACCCGCTACTCTCTGACGGAAACAATGACACGCGACTAAATCGCCAAGGGTAGTTACGAACTATCCGTCGAAAATTGGACAGGTTGTCTCACAATACCCAGGCGTTCGTTGCGGGGCCACTTTCTCCGTCAGCTAGTCGATGCTATGCCTCAGATGGTGTGACCGTCAATGCAGTTTTTATTTTTATTTTTTCAGTTTAACCCGTTGTATCGTGTTCATTATGTGTTTTTTCTTATATCCGTGTTTCTCGTGCTAGTTGTACATGTTCGTTTAGAAAGAAAAGTCACCAAGAAGCATGAAGTTGCGGAAGAAATTGCGGAACGGCATAAGAGACGCGGAAAGCGGCGAAGAAACAAAAAATGTGTACGACTAGCGCAAAAAACGCGGATATACGAAAGAAACATGATATGAACAAGATAAAACGGCTCATACTGAAGAAAAAACACATGAAGAAAAACCGAAAATTATACCGACGGTCCCACCACCGCGGACGCCCTGTCGATTGAGTGGCTGACGGAGCGTCCGGTCCCGGAACGATCGCCTGGTACAGTGAGACAACTCGTCCTATTCTTGGCGATTTAGTCGCGAGTCTGGGGAACGTAGCTGCCTTGTTGAGTTCAGAATGGAACAGCATCAAAACCTTTTAGAATATTGGAGGTACTTGTCGTCAATGTGGCCTATATGGGGAGGAGGAAACTCAATGCGGGATGATTGCTCTGGCACATCAACCCTCTCCTCGCCCGTGTAAGCTGCATTGAGGGAGAGCCATATTAAACGAACTAAGATTTCACATCATCAACAACTAAAGATACCGTGCCGAGCTCGGGAGGTCGAGCGTTCTAGCCCCTCGTCCCGTGGCCCGCGCACCCCTCAGCCCACTGGGCTTGCTCGAGAGTCCAGTGGCTGCCTTACGAGATAGTGGAGACGCCGACATCTGCCACGCCTCCATTTAAGGGCGGTGGTTAGAACGCCACTCCGCCTCATTACAAATGAACAGTTGACGAAAGGCTTGAATTGCATGGTCTCTTCCTGGTGCACGCCCAGGGTAAAGACCCGCACAGTACCAGAAAATGCTTAATAGGCCCGATACTAGAGGTAGTGTCGACCAGGAGTGTGTGTTTCCGTTAAATCGTTGAATTTCGCTAAAAAGTATAGATAGCTGTGTAGTACTGTTTCAATTGAAAGATGCCTTTGGGACCGTTTTATGTACCATCCTCACGACAGACTCGGCACCTTCAAATGAAACCGTTGAAACTTTTTGAATTTTGACATTTTCCGAAATCAAACTGAACACCTTCCAAATTAAATTATTAAATCATTAAAAATTGAATCGGTCTGAAAGGCCGTTGAATTTTGATAGATTATTAATGTGATTTGGAAGGCGTCCGTTTTACTTGGAAGGTGTTCAGTTTGATTTCGAAGGTTGTCAAAATTCAAAAAATTTCAAAGATTTTACATGAAAGGGCCCAGTTTGTCGTGAAAATGGTATATGAAAGGGTCCCACTGATATTTTTCGATTGAAACAATACTATGCTGCTATCTATACATTTCTAACGACATTTAACGATTTCACGGAAACGCACACCCCTGTGTCGACGTCGTAAATCTTCGCCAAGCATCGTTCTGCAACGGGAATTCGTCCGCTTTTCTTCTCATATACTTCTGTTATTGCAACCAAAGCGTGAAGTGGGTACTGTACCGAGTTTGTCTACTCGGACGTTGTTTGTCCATTGTCTAGTTCCATGCCCATCACTGACAGCTTATCTTCACTTTGTGGCCTACGACATGAATCTGTTCGCTTTGAGTAGTGATGTCGTCTATAGCCGGTGCCTAATAGTCGTGTATTGTATGATATTGTACGGAAGATGATGAAGATCAGCTTGAATCCAAGAGTCATTGTAGACTTCGTTGTCCAAGCTGTATTATGCGTTCGCCAGTCGTCTACTTCCATGTGCTGATTACTTACGACGTTCATGTTTCTAGTCGGTTTCTTCCATTGATGATGTGCTTTATATCGAAGTAAAAGCCGAATATATAGTGTAATAAAGGTGTAGGCAATGTGAGCGGTTTGATTTGAAAAGCGTTTAAACGATCTGTATCTCTATGATGGCGCTATTGGAGCTATTACCCTTGTCGACGTGCGCCAGAATGAGCGGATGCCAGGCGGATGAAAATGACTGTGGTTGTGACCTCCATAAGGGCCTGTTTACACTTCGCAACGGGAGTGACGACAGAGGCGGGAGCTATTAGGTTGGTGCATAAGTTCTCGGACATTTGGGGCAGGAAATGTTCATTATCACAACATACGAACAACAGTATCAAATCATTTGAAGTAACCACCCTTTACACCAATTGTCTTTCGCCAACGTGCTGGTAAGTCATGGATGCCTTTTCTCCAAAACGTGGCCGGTTGTGATTCGAAAAATGTGAGCAGTGCCTCCTTGACATCCTCTCGGTTCCTAAGTTGCTGGCCGTCCAAATAGCGTTGAAGGCTTGAAAACAAACGATAAGGAGAAGGAGCGAGATCTGGGGAGTAAGGTGGATGTGGAAGAACGGTCCATCCATAGTCCGCCAACTCAGCCGCCGTCGCTCTAGCAATATACGGTCTAGCGTTGTCGTGTTGAAAATACACCTTCACTTGCTCTCCTCGTGTGGTTTGAAGGTGGGCCCTCAACTTCCTCAGTTGGTTGACGTAAACCTCTGCCGTCACTGTTATCCCTTCGTCCAGCAGCTCTCAGTATTCTACGCCAAGAACGCTCCAAACTCTCCACCAAATGCATAGCATCACCTTTTTCACGTGAAGGTTGGGTTTCGGAACGTCCTCTGCCTCTCCAGTTGCGTCAACCCACTGTGCACGCCGGTGCTAATTAGAGTAGAGTATCCACTTCCCATCCCCGGTGACAAGGTTGTCCAGCCATCCGTGGGCTCGTCTGAGGGTAAGGAGAGACAGAACGACATCGGCTCTGCGATCCATGTCATGTTGTGTCAAGTCGTGAGCTACTCAGCTACCCAATTTTTGCACCTTGCCAATCGACTTCAATCCTCGAACGACTATTGAGTGACTAACACCAAGAGTGCTTGATAGTTCGCGAGTGGTTTGGTATGGGTCCGCTTCCACTCTACTTCGGAGGCCATCCAAATCCAGTGTCATCGGGCACCCTTCTCGTTCATTATCTTCAACGGAGAATTCACCAACTGCAAACTTCGAGAAACACTGGTACACAGTACTTCGAGCAGGAACACTCTCGTTGTAAACGTCCTTCAGGCGACGATACGATTCGTTGGCATTGAGGCCGGATTGATGCAGGAATAACATGACGTGCCGAATATGCGTCTCAGTTGGGATGAATTGCTTAGCCATAATAGCTGACGTTAACAACGCAGAAGTAAATGTTGGGAACAGTTTTGTAGCCCTTTCCTTTCTCTATCGATCGATCATTTACGCGTTGACACATGTGAGAAATTTGGCGGGAAAATGCGCTTTCAATTCAGGAGGGATCAAATGTCCGAGAACTTATGCACCAACCTAATACAAGGCGAAGGACGCGTATCGATCAGTGCCGAGCCGTTACCTGGGAAAAATCGATAAGCATGTTTTGCTTTGTCGCTCCTGGCTTGGTTGTTCTGGGCGGGAAACCTCAACCAAGAACCTGGAATCGGGTGCACGCGACAGTCGGTGCCTCTTCCGACTGCGCTATCGCGCTCCCCACGAATCTCATGCCGGAATTTAGATGCCGGATTTGATTTCAGTAGTCTTGGCCCACAATTCAGTTTTATTTAACTGATCTTCACTTGCTTATCTACTAAAAGGTCCAAACTCTTTATTTTTTCTGCTGTCTACACCTTGCCCAGCACAGGTTGTTAGCACGATCATCAGGTTGCTTCCAAACTAGATATTCGGAAACTGCTATTCTCCTGGCATTTAGGCTGGCGTTGTTTTCTCTTTCTTCTTTATTTTTCTTATTTCGATGTCTTACTGCTTTTTGCTTTCGTTACGACATCGTTAGGATGCGGCCCCTCACTAGGATTGCACCTGCTAGGGTTGTATACTGTGAGTTACCTACCCTTTACCCTAGCCGCTCCTCCACCTCGGTTTATGACGTCAGCCACCGCTGGATGCTGCTGTGCTCCAAACGCAGTGTGAAGCTGTCGCCGTGATGCGGCGTCCGACCGTCGCGCTCGGCCGAGTTCACCGTTCGCGTAGTAAACGCGCGGTCTTTCGGGACCGGTTACGACGTGCATATATTGAAATTCATGAATATTGAAAACCTTATGTGAATTTCGACTGTGATGTAAGAGCGTCTGCGGATTCGGTGGTAAACAAATTCACTCCTCTTTTTTACAGGGGTCCTCCGAGATGTTCCGTGCACTCCAGTCGGTTCGCTCGTTGTCTACTTCTGCCATCAGCAAACAGGACCTTGTGCAACAGGCTTTCGTGAAGAAGATCCGCGAATATGCCCAGAAAGGAGGAGACCTTTCGAATTCGGATCCAGTAGTTAAGAAGGCTCTTTCTGTAAGTTCTCATAGTGTTATCATTCATTGATAATAGATTCCTGTTTATTCATCTTTGGCTCTCCTATACTTTTATATACACTTGTCTTGATTTTTGTCAAAAATCGCAGATCACAATGAAATCTAATTGTAGGCGCTATGACTCAGTGGGGTCTAACTCCGTCTAGGTTTTCGTGAGACGGAGAGAACATGAATGTAAGCGAATGTACAATTGCCGATAAATATTACGGCTTTCGGTTACCCGGTATAGGGACAGGGCAGTTAGTGGTGATAGAGACCTAGCCCGTAATAAGCGAGCGGTTATGGTGGATAGTGTTTGCCCTTCTTGTTATTGACATAGCAAGCGAAAGGAGTCATAATACGAACAGAATTATGATGGCGAATAGGAGCTCCATCACAAGACTGCAGTGACCGTTGACGTGTAAGTTTATCAGTTCGAAACAAGGGAGGCGTTGGGTTGGTGTGGAAGCTTCAGGGGATAGATCCCAACTTCTATCTTCTCGAGACCTCGGCATTGTTAGTTGTTAACGTTAGGCCACACGAGATTTTTAGGTGGAGTCCTTTATTTAGCAGGACCTAACATTTTGGCGTTCCGTCGTCCTTAGATGCCTAAAAATGGTGTAAAGGTTAAGTTCTCTCCTTTATCTCTGACAGAGTTGATGCCGGTATTCAAAGTGTTCTTACTAGTGCACAGCTGCAGGGCGATTATTTTGTTCTGGTGAACATTCCTGGTAACAACATCAAAAGGCAGCAGGTTTGAAATTGACTCTATGAGAGCAGTACATATCGGAGAGCTGCGTTATTTGTCCAAGCGGTAGATTAGGGGATTGCTGAAAGATGGGAGCAATCTATCGGATGGGACGCTTGAATTGTAACGCTAAATACATTGGGGAAACGGTAAGAGCTCTGGCAGTACGCGTAAAAGAACATCTAGGTAGCAAAAGACCTCGATTACGATCCAGCCCACTTGGTAGGCATAAAATTGCTGCTCATGACGGTAATGACTATAGGTGGAATTAGCCATAATGGCCATTGAGAGTGATATGTCAGCTTTGGAGGCATTCTGGTTTTTTATGAGAAATCAAGAAATGAGCAACCGAAATGAGTGCCTAGCCGTAACAAGCGACTTTTTGCCGTTTGTGCCTCATTTTGAGCTAGAATGACTTATGGGTGATATCAGCCCGGTGCGGTTCATTCGCCTCCACTGGTCTTCGAGCAATCAGCCCTTAGGTGAGTTCGTCTCTTTTTTATTTTGTAGCGATTGAGAGGTAGATCGAAAGTGCTAGAGTGGTGGAGGCGTTGGTGGGGTAGAGAGCAAACCTAACTTTTACATCAGTTTTAGACCTCTGAAGACGACGGAACGTTAAACCGTTAGACCCTGCTGAATTAAGGACTCCACCTAAAAACTTCGTGTGGTGAAATACATCACTAATGTTTCTGGGAGATGAATAATTCATCAGCGATTAAACCAGGGGTATGCAGCGTAGAAGGGAGAGACATAGCCACGATGTGGCATTCATTATATACCTTACCTACCCATTGACTGTTATGATGATGGGTGGAGAGTACGCAACGTAGCGCGTGGGTATCTCTCTATACCCAAGAGGATATCTACCTCTACCGCCAGAATGATGAATCGGCGCCTGCTTCAGTTTATTCTAACTCATGGCAATATTAGGGAGGGGGGGGGGCAAAAGTAATGAGACACCCCATGCCGTGTCCATATATCTCGTGGCTGGAGTCTGGTTTCGTGCTTGTCGTATTTGTATTTTTGTATGCTACTTACTGAAGCCCATCTGAGAAGTTACTACTTCCGCCCTTTCCAGAAGCATGCCAAAACCCCACCCTGTCTCATGCCGAAACCCCAGTCTGACGAGTCGACCTGTGTCGCGCAAATCTCGCCCAATTCCCAACCCCGGGCAGCCTGGGCTCAATATTCACGCAAGATGAGAAGTACGTCTTCTACCTTAACCCTGCCAAGCAGCGAGCCTGGGTGAGGCCTGGTGACCTGTTACCGACCTTCGTTCGGCGAGATGTTCACGGCGAGAAGCGCCTTTGGAGCTTTTGGGTCTGCGCCCGTGGATCGCATTACCGTTTTTTCTGTTTCGCACTACGATGAACTCAAAGGCCATGGTGAACGAAATAGAAGAGATGGGCCGGCGACTCGCTCTTATTCATTCGCAGCGCTTCAAGAAGGTTCTCCTTTTCGACAACGCCGCATCCCATCGGGAACAAGTAAGCACGGATAAGCTTGACCAGCTGGGCTACGTTCACATGCCTCACCCACCGTATTCACTGGACATCTCTCCATGCGACTACCACTACTACTTGAGCCTACAGGACTTCCTAGTAGGAAGGGACACAAGAACCCAAGCAGTCCTTGACAACCATATCGAGCAGTTGATCAACACCAGGCCCAAGCAGTCCTGGAAGAATGGGATCAGGAAATTGGCTGAGCGATGGCAGCAAGGTCCTTGCCCTTAATGGCAAATACATTCCTCAGCATCGTTGAGTTGTAATTGAGTTAAAAAGAGATAAAGATTTTTTCATTTTGTCTCACTACTTTTGCCCCCCCCCCCTAAAAAATCCCGAAATCTGTTCATGTCGGCTCAATAATCTAATTTCATTTGAAATCGTTGTCCGTTAAACGTGAATTAGAAATAACTTTGAGTCTATTCTAGTTTGGTGCGATTATGTGTAGCAATTTTCTCAAGCATATTAACAGAATCAGTAGCGAAATAGAGTGGTAATTTACACATAATGACCTAGTCAACAGAATAATGTTCATGTATGATGAGGCCCTCTCTCTTCCCATTCCTGAGTAGGGTGTAGGGTGAATCAAATTATTTTATTATTTTCTATTACTTCGTAGCCTGTGCTCTCCCAAGGGTGTGGCGTCTTCGTGTTGAGCCCATTGACATGCTCCCCAGGCTGCGAATCATAGTGGCGCAGTGATTGGAGTGGCGCTGACTATCTTGGATCGCGAGGTCAACATCGCAGCGCGCGGCCCCGGAGGCGCTGTAGATTTTGTTCAAGAACCCCGCAATCAATAGGAAAGATGAACGGGTGGCCGTAATCCAGGAGTTGGCTCCATTTGCCGAACTCTGTGGGCTTGATCCCGGATGGCGGGCAACAGAAGGTCGCTGAGGGGCTGACCCGAAGGATGGTCCTCATTCACCCACATTTCTATCCATCCGAAGGGTGACTTAACAGCCTTTCGGTTGCTTACATAAGGTCAGTTGGGCTGTCTTCCTCACGGTCCGTCTCTTTCTTCCTCTAGCTTCTGAGATGGCTGAAACTTGAAGTGAATCTTGGACAGAACATTTCTCTAACTACCCTCGTCTTTTCCAGGCTCGGAAGAAGGCGGTTACTGAAACATAAATAAACATTCGATAACAATCTTGGCACGACCGCTCTACGTCTACCTGCCATACTGTTCTTTCCTTTCTGTTCTCGAAGTTTAAGTGAAAGTCGATTACCGGAAGACGTTTGTTATTCTTTAGGATATGCGTCATGCATCCTGTATCTCATAGTGTTGCGGATACATGAAACCTATGATTTACGGTATACGATGTTTTCTGGATTGAGGCGATGTACCATCAGTGCTTCATCGCTCCAGAAAATCCTATACTTAATTTGTCCACCCATAGAGATGAAATTTTTCGTCGTTCTGTCGGTCCGGCTTACAAAAATTTCCAAAATTCATTCAAAGGTAGCTGTCATTATGTGAATTGCACTACACTGCACCAATTTACACACGACCTTTTTGCGTAAATTTGCATGCTACTGGTGCAGTTGCATAGAAATGCTTTTCTACACCGTAATCTTTTGCTGTCTGCGCCCCCTAGCTTAGAGATCGCGCGTGGGCGTCCACATTGACACTCGATCGATCTCTTGTGCGCCCGCGATGGCACTCCTGGCAAGCGGATCGTGGTACAGTGGGATAGTGGCGTCATTCGTGCGAGGGAGGTCGGAGGGTTCGGTTCTCCTGCGTAGTGGCTTACTTGCATTTCAACTAACTTCCTGAGATTTGAGGGGCTTTGACATGGAAGCAGTTTTGAGCCATTTTTTGCGCATTTACCACCCGTATGCGCTCCAACGTTCGAAGAGCGCAGAACCGAGCCGCGGACGCCCCTGATCGACGAAAACACAAGAGCCGACACGAGCAGCTTGGATGGCACACACTCTGGAGCGCCTTCCCTAGCCGAATTCTGGAGACAAGTGATGTGTGATGCTTCGCTTTCAATCTTCTAGATAAGTCTACTTCCTAGCGAATTCGACAAGTGATGAAGCGTTAGGGAAAAAGAGACAACGCACCTGCACCAGCCACACGCAAATTTACGCATAATGGTCGTGTTGCACATTGGTGCAGTGTAATGGAATTCTTGTTCAATTTCTTTAGTTGACCTCGTGTGAACAAGTCCTTTTAGTCTTCTTGCTAAGGTCGTTACGAGATTGTTGTGCGACTTTATTAGGAAACGTTTTGTCCCCCTCCCAACTGTCGACCCGTTTTCTGCCAGATTTCCAAATCCCAACACGTTAGCGCTTATCTGCTAGCATATGCACACTATTTCACAAGTGATGTAGGCTTCATGTGCATTAACTTTGCGTGGCTTCTAAACGTGCTGATTTGGAAGCTGCCACGATTTGTTTGACATCTCTTTCTACGCTGTGATTCGGGGAATTTCACCATTCTATTCTGGGTGCAGTCAATTTATTCGCTTATCAGTTTATTTCCACTTTCAGGACGAGCTGAATCGACTTGCTGCTAAATTCCACCTAGCTAATGCAGATATTGTTGGCAAGCTTCCCACAGATTTCGAGACACCAAAGGTTTTTGTTATTTCCTGTTTCTGTGAATAATAAGTCACATATTTCCGCCTGTATTTTCTATAAAAAGTTTGTTATCGAAGAGCCTTTGCAGGTTGATTCTTCGGTACAAACGCTGCTTGAGGGAAGTTCTCTTCAGAAGATGATTGAGGACGTGCAAAAAGAGAAGGCCGCATACTTGGCCGCGAAGGAAGCGAAGAAAGCCGCTGAAGCTGCTCGTCTCGCCGCCCTCAAGCAATAGATGTAGTGCAAAGTGTAGTCAGCGTTGAGAAAATAAATCTCGTCGTCGTGTGCGTGCCTGTTTTTGCAGCTGTTGAAATCATAATCAATACCTGAAGTCTGCTGTTGTTTTAAAGAAGATAAATCGATGAGATAGATGAGATCGACGGAGACGCTGCGTATGTTTAGCAGGTATGATGTTAGGATAGCGAGGAACACTGTAGAAAAATGGGCGCAGGTCCGCTTGTAATCGAGCTGGTAGCAGTGTTTGTTCTGACGGCATTGATTCTGAACAAGGTACGTGCTTGAATGCTATGCTTGTTGATCAGTCAATGGGGTGAAATCGTAGAGCATGGCTGAACAAGCTGAGGACTATCTAGCTAATAAGTTGACGTATTTCAAATTTTCTGAAGCTCGTCTAAAACCGTAGGGAGCGAACACCTATAATGCAGGAGATGGCTAAGCTTCGGGTGTGAACTGTAGAAACATTTCTTGATTTGCTTCAGAACCTAACCCTAGTAAAGAACCATAAATAACATACAGAGCTAGAAGTTGAGCACTGTGCTAAAATATTGCCTTGGGCAATAAGTATCCAGCAGAGTTTCTTTTTTATTGAAAAAAAAACATATTTCTATAGCGACAAGAACTCAATCAGCCGCATGGTCCCTCTTTGTCTAATCCGGCATATCTCGATCTCCTTGGGGATAAGTAGATACTATAGCTGTGTTTTTGAGAAATTTTATCGAACGAATAAAAAATAAATGAACGAATAAATTTGATGTCGAACATTTTGAAGCGAATAAGCGAACGAATTTCTTCGATTTCGAAATTTTTCGAGCGAGTGAAGGATCGAAGTCATTCGATCCCCAATTTTTTGAATGGTCTAAATTCGAGTAAGCCCAGTTTTTCGTTTATTCGAATATTCGAATGGTCGAGCAATTTGTTCCAATCAGTTTTTGTGCTTAAAGTCTGGAAGTTTATTTGATATTCTGATAAAATCCATCCAGCTGTTCGATCGAAAGCTTAAAACTCCTATCGGGAAAGGAGTACGGCAGGGAGACACGATTTCTCCTAAGCTATTCACAGCGGCACTCCAGGATGCCATGAAAGACTTAAAACTGGGACGATAAAGGCTACCTTGTCGACTGTAAACGGATCAGCAACCTTCGCTTCGCCGACGATATTGTTCTCATCTCTACCAGCACGGCAGAAGTCGAGGAAATGCTGAACGAGCTCAATGTGGCAGGTATGAAGATTGGATTGGACATGAATATGTCCAAAACGCAGTTTATGGTCAACCAGTGGTGTGACACGGGACTCGTAAGGTTAAATGGAGTCGCTCTGCAACAGGTCGACTCCTACGTCTATCTGGGAAGAGAGCTGAACATGGATAACGACCTCGCTCCTGAAATCGCCCGCAGGAGACGCGCAGCATGGGCAGCCTTCAGTTCAATTCGCGAAGTCACCGATCAAGTCAAGGATCCCGGCCTCAGGGCCTCGATATTCAACGCCTCTGTACTGCCTGCGATGTGTTACGCGACGGAAACCTGGCCCGACAACAAGACAGTCGCCAGAGCGATGCAAACTACGCATCGTGCATTGGAGAGACGTCTTCTAAGGACGAGCCTTCGTCAGCAATGGCAAGAAGGCCTACGAAGCTCGGAGCTACGGGAGAAGTCGCAATTAGCAGACCCGCTGCAGTACATGAAGAAGTCCAAATATCGCTGGGCCGGACACCTGCTTCGACGAAAGGACGATAGATGGAGTCTCCGTGTCCCAGAATGGCTCCCGAGAGACCATAAGAGACCACTGGGACGACCGCCAACGCGATGGGCAAACTCATTCTCAAGATCTTTCAGAGAGCGGAGTCTGCCTCACTGGATGCAAGCAGCCAGAGATCGAGCGGTCTGGAAGAGTTGTGGTCCCCGCTGAGAAGACCTCCAGCAGACAAAAGGACCATCAAAGTATCAAAGTAAAGTAGATAAAATTATTCGATTTTCGGATAATATTCGAGTATCGCTTCCTTTTGATGTTCGAATTCGAACGAATATTCGACTTTTCAAAACCATCGATGTTCGAATTCGAACGAATGTTTGGAAATCTAGAAATATCGAACATTCGACTATTTGAATTAATTATTCGAATGAATTATTTGAACATACTCGTTCGAGTTCAACTATAGTAGATACCTGGGTCAATGTCGCGAAAGTTGGCAGCATTCGGGGTGGATACCCGCCAGCCAATCGTAGCAGAGCAAAATACCGACTGAACAGGTCAGCCAATCAGGGTTCTTGTTGTACACGCCCTGTCTAAATCGCACGCGCATTACGATGCGGCCTGAGTGGCTGGTGCGCGCTCGCCCAGTGATGCCCAGCTTTGCGACATGGACCCTTGATGTTAGGTGACTGTTTTCCAGCGATCTTAAATTGACAGCGCAGCGCTTCTGTTATGTCCAAGAATCTCGTCCATCTATAACAGAGCTCGCTTTCTTGATATAAATACTTCGTTTGAATTCCAAAGCCCTTATTCATGTTGCCGTCAGCTTGGCGATCAACGAGAAAACTCTGGTGATGACAAGGCAAATGATTCATTTGACTAAACAATGTTTTCTTTCGAACACCCTCCTTGTGAGAACCGGTCCGTTGAAGAGGGAATTTGTCAGAACCGGAAGAGGATGAATCAGCGCAGTAAAACGATAGAACTTTCGGATAGGGCTTTCGAATGCATTTCTGTGAACAGCAAGTGAAGCTCTTTCGGGCAGTGTTATCAGGCGAGCTGGCGAAGATTTCGCCCTCAAAACAAGTCGATTTACTTCCATGGAGACAAAACGTCTTGGGTGTAACCTGCAGAAGGGGAGATCCTCACTCCTCATTCTCGTCATTTTAGCACCATTTCGATGGTTTTGCGATTCTTCAGAACCAGGAGCCATCGTTTAATTTTGTGAAGTGTGCGCCAAAATTACTACAGGCTTTATTTCGGCTGAGGCTTCGTTGTTTTCGCTTTTTTCGGGACCAAAAGAAGTCGAGAAGATTTTATGAAATTACTCCTCAAAACGCCTAGATGAAGCGGCATGAGCTAACCTCTTAGGTGGTTGCGAACGAGGAACATCGGTCCCTACAGATGATAGAAGCGTGGGTGAAGATTGCAGCCCTCGACGCCGGCCGTTTACTTACCATGGAGGTCAAGAGGACCTCTAGGGCATCTATTGCATCTGAATTTTCCTTGAAAATGCTATTCTATGCGGCGAAGTATGTTTGGAGAGCAACTTCATAAAATGTTCTCGACTTTTTTGAACCGATAAGGTGGAAATGCCGAGACGTCCGTGGAAATAAAGCGTGTAAGTGTCTAGGCTCAGCTTATAAAACTCTTCCCTCATATGTTTGCGTTCAACAAGCTTAGGTTCATTAAAAGTCGAATTTGAACCAGTCAATCATCAGTATCTGTCAGTTTTTTTGCTCTATATCCAGGGTAGCTTTAGAAAAAAGAATGGAATAGTGATGATTTCTTCGAAGTGTAGAACTGAGGGATGATGCTGTGCAGTGGTTCACTCTCTTTCTCCTCCATGTATATCAGGAAAATTTATCTACTAGGTTGTAACGAAATAAATGGCACTGAACCACTGTAAATTTAAACATTTAATATCTCGACTTGTAGGCAAGTTTATTAATCGAAATGAATACCTTCTGATTCTACACATCTTTGCCAACGTGATACAAGCTTTTTTATCCCAGTAGCACAAAAATCAGAAGTTCTGGAATCGACGAAATCTTCGAAGGCACTTTCGGCATCTTGTTGGTATTTGAATATTTTCCCTACCAAGAAGTCGCCAAGATGCTTGAAGAAATGGTAGTCTGTTGGGGAGAGGTCGGGAGAAAACGGAGGATGTGGTAGAGTTTTAATGCTCAGCTCATTCAATTTCTGCAACGTCATTCGTGCTACATGGGGGCGAGCATTGTCGTGCAGAAGGAGAACTCGCCTTCGGTTTACCAAGGCCGGCCGGATATCCTTCAACGTTTTCATCATTTCTTCAATTTCAATGCAGTACTTCTCTGCCGTGATGGATTCACCGGGAGGGAGGAAGCTGTGGTGAATAATTCCCAGCGAACACCACCATACTGGTCACCATTACTTTCTTTTGGTGCAATTCCGGCTTCGCAAAAACCTTGGGGCTCTCATCGCTGTCCACCCACTGTGCCGATCGTCGCCTGTTGTCGTACATTATCCATTTCTCGTCACAGGTTACGATGCGATCAAGGAATGGGTCCGTTTCGTTCCGTAGAAGCAGTGCGGACGAGATCTCATATCGTCGGTTTCTTTGCTACTCAGACAGCTCGTGAGGCACCCATCTTTCCAACTTTTTGGTCTTTCCAATTTCCTTCAGATGCCGGGCAGCTGTGTTGTGACTGACGCCAAGAACCTTCGCTATCTCCCCGGTACCTTTGTGTGGATCCTCCTCTACCACATCTCTCAGCTTGACCTCATCAACATCACTATGCCTCCCACGACCTTCATGTTCTTCCAAGCTCTCATCTCCATTCCGGAACTTCTGATACTAACGATACGCCGTCCGAATTGTGGAACATCCTTGACCGAATGCGGCGTTGATCTTCTCGTCCGCCTCCTTGAATTCATACAAGTAAATGCCTCGGGTTACCCTTTTGTCCATCTGGAAAAAGTCAATAAAACTCTAAAGTTTTCCCACTTTTACATAGAAAATTTGGTACTCACCGGTAGAGCAAAGTTTGCGCTTCTAAATGATATGCCACATGTTGCGGTTTGTTCTTGATCAAACGCGTAAAGACGCGCCAAAAAATGGCGCGAGCCAGTGCCATTTAATTCGTTACAACCTAATAAAAATCGTTATAGTTAAAAGTTTTGACAGCAAAACAAGGGCGTTTCTGTAGAAAGACATTGAAATTCACCGGGCCCATGACAAAAGCTGAAAATTATGCAAGATGTAAACAGAAGATCTCCTGCTGTCTAGACCTCCGTCAAATGAAGGTTTCGCTTTTAGTATGCCGATTGGCGTCGTCATCATTTTATCGTCATGCTGTCGACGTTCATCGGCTGGTTCTTCTCCTTCGTAATCATCTTCGTACTTCCACTAGATGTCGCTATTGTGAGTAACTTGCTTATCCGTTATTGACTATTTTTTCAAGCATTTTGTAAAGCAAAGTATATTATGGAGCTCTTGTGCACTTTTTAGACGTTCTACAACAGATGTGAAGTGGAGCATTTTCGACAGCTTAACTCAACCGGTGAATCCGTCTACTGCGAGAAACCGGGCGGCTACGTACCAGACACCGTTCTGCTGTACTTATGGAGGGTGGTGTACTGGACTGCGCAAGTCCTTACGTGGTTCGTCTGTCTCTTCTTATTGGAGTTGAACTTTACGTTCTGCGCTATTTTTATGGTTCGATTGAAACGTCGTCTTTCAGGCTTGTGCTTCCCTTTATGCAGAGCTACGTGAATGCTGGGGACTTCACGACCGCCGGTAAAATGCGTGCGGCGCTATTTAACAACGCTGTTTATTACGGTCTCTACATGATGGCCTTCATAGTGCTTCTGGTGTACGCTATCATCAAAGGAGTTGTAATCAACACGTGAGTTATTGATGATGAACTGTGCGAATCATATAAGCGTTTTATGATATCGTATCGTTTTGCAGGGAACATTTGAAGGTTATCCTTGTCTCCGCCTCAAATACATGGGGTCTGTTTTTGCTGGTTGTGTTGTTGGGACATGGATTCGTGGAGCTTCCGCGGAGCTTGTGGCACATGGGAAATCGAGGTTAGATTTGATTTTAGATTTTCGTTGTAGTTTCTTCTCAATCTGAGCGATTTTAAACGGCAACTGGTTACATAGCTCCTTGATTTCTCCTTGTCTTCTATTAATAACTACAAAAAAGCTTTATCGAATGTGACAACACGCGCATTCCATGCTCCTCATAGAAGCTGAATTACATTCCATTCATCAGATATACCGAAATTCTGTTTATTGAACCAATACGCATGTTGTCTCAAAAGAAAAAAATGTCCGATGTTTGAACGATTCTAAGTACTAGGAAGAGAAAATTGTAGGGTCTGGTTTTATGCTAAGATTGTGATATCTAACTGTCCAGCTTCTTGCAATCTGATGAGTTTTTCGGAGTTATTCAGAGTTTTTTCGGAGTTGGGTTGGTAGCACCCCTGCTTGAATCTACGGGCGTTAGGGCTGCTAGCTATATTTGTTGGATCTATACTAGTCCGGGGGGGGGGTCACATAAGTAAAAAGTATTATATGTAACAAATCCACTTAAGACTTTGCGGCCTCTACAGAACAACATGGAACCTATACAACAAAAGTCACACAGAAAAAAAAAACGAAAAAAAAATTACATTTGGTGCGGTTGTAAGCAGGCAAAGTTGTGTGCCCTCCTCACCATGTTAGATCCTGGTTATAACATGTCAGGCGGCGGTCAGCACGCGGCATGCAGCTTCATGCGCCCTCCTCATCATGTTAGATCCTGGTTATAACATGTCAGCCGGCGGTCAGCACGCGGCATGCCTGCATTCCGTTGCTTTTTGCCCGCCGAGACGGTTGTAAACCACGGCGGTTTTTTTGTTTACTCGTTTTTGGTTTATTTTAAGTTCCAACTTGTTCTCTAGGAGCCGCTCGGTAAGTCTCAATTCATTTTATCACCTATATTTTAGTTATGTGGCCCCCCGGACTAGGATAAATTCTATTTGTTTATTTGTTTATGGAGTGGCTGGTATCCCCGGCAGGCCATTCCTCTAGAATGTCTTCATGAACTGGCCATTATTTTCGCGCGAGCAGGTCACTTCTCAAAAAGGCGGTCAAAACGCCGATGTGTAGCGCTCGCTACCACCGGATCAATAAGGTGGCGGAGATCCGTTAAAATGTCCTCCTGAAGACGGCCATTATTTTTGCGCGGACGCAATCGCGGAGATCGACACTAGCCTATCCGTGCTATCCGGAAGAAGCGTCGAATGTCACTTGGAAGCGCAACCCAAACGCTGTCACAGAATCTATGAATTGGAGGGATCCGTTAAGTGGCTACCCAAATGGTCATAATTTTCGTGCGGACAGCTCATCTCTCATGTATCCATTCGCCCGATTCCATAGAAGCGATCAAGACACCAGATTCAAGCTCCGCTACTCACTATCACCAGATCCGACGCAATCTTGGATAATTCGGATCCTTTATTTTTTTCAAACCTTGGAGAAAGAAATTCTGTGGATAACGGAATCTTGAAGAGCCCGGATCTTGAAATGGGTCAGATAAAGGTGATTTTCACTGGAACGGATTTTCGGATGACCCACATAGCTCGGGCGCGCGTTGCGCAGTCGAAAGAGGTGCCGGCTGACCCGTGCACCTAATATGAGGTTCTTGGTTCGGATTTCCCGCCCAGGCCAACCAAGCCTTCCATTCCTCCGGGGTCGTTGAATTGGTAGCCTAGGAAGGACAAAGCGCTGAAATGATAATCGGCTGGTCACCCAAATCATTGTATGGCTATATGGGCATTCAAATCGCCTCTTCAACATCCCGCAGAAGGAGAATGCGCTGGCGCATTCCATTCAGATTGATTGAGGTCGCCCTTTATTTCTATGTTAGTTCTTTCGAGATTCTGCGGTCATATGCCTAGTTTAATTTTAGACCTAATCCTCTGATCCATTTGTTGATTTACTTCGTACACATAGGTGCCTCACAATGGGAAAACAGTCAACACTCCATAAACAAAGAAATCTATCGTCATTATGTCAAGAACGCAGTAAAGAGAACAAAGAACGAACACGAAACAGCACACAACTAATGAGAAAACTGAGGGGTCTTATTTTTCATAGACTCGAAGAATAGGTACAGAAGTGCACGTCTTCAGCAGTTAAACTATCAGCAAATTATTGTTTTTAGATTATCGGCTAAACAAGACATATTTCAACATTGACAAAATGTCCACCGATAAGAACGAGGCTGAAGAATCCGTCAAGGAAGCCTACAGGTATGGTCGGAAGTCGTTGGTAGTCTGTCGGGACCTATCGTTTCTTCTTCAGGGAAACGCGTGCGGTTCTTAATGTTTTAAAGAATGAACATGGAGCGAGAGAACATATACAGATAATTCTTTCGAAGTTTCCTGAGGAGGTATGTACTCTGTTCTTACGTCCATTGTAAAATTCACATGTCCATTCGCAGGTGGTCGAAGAGTTGTTTCCTGCACGAAATGCCATGGAGTTCAGTAGCTTAAGTGCAGCCGATATGCGTGCGGTGAACTCGGATAAGTTCTTGGTAAGTTTGTGAACTTTGTGGCGTTTTCGCGTCCGATGCAAAGAACTAAATCTTTCTTTCGCAGATTCGACTCCATAAAAGGGTGATCTCATCCATTCAGTACCACCATCGAACGACGGCTGAGTGGAGGTAGGAATTTTCCTAGCCAGGGAAGGGTCTCAGGCGTAGGTCTGAACGGGGGAAATAGATAGCACTACAAGAATCTCCACCCTTCATATAGTAGAAAAACATAGTTCTTTTTTGCTGAGCCCTTGAAACGAAAGAGCTGCGGGTTCTCGAAGTCGGGGGACAGTAACGACCGTCAGCACATGCCCACGTGCATGCGTGCGCACGCTGTGCTATGGGACGCGGCGAAAGGCTCTGCGGCAAGCGAGTCGGTGCCTCAGCAGGTTGCGGGGCTGCTTCGAAGGTGCTGGACCAGATGTTCGATTCCCATGCTATGCACTACATTTGCATTTTTTCATAACCGCTGTCTCCACCAATTTGCTTCTTACACATCTCCTACACATTTATTTCATTCTAAATTGTTCACACATTTATTGCACTCTAAATTGTCAAAAGGGTCAGATTCGTGATCAACACCCCAGATTCGTGATCAACACCCCATGACCATGGCAGCCCTAGTCATACGTATCTGCTGTAACCTACCCCCAGCCGAAATTTCAAAAACGAATGTCAGGTTCGTGATCAGCACCCAAAATAACACCCCACCTTTGAGAAGTTTGGGCGAAGTTTTTTTTCGACCTCTCCTCGGCCTCTGGACTCGTGAACAATAGTGCCTTGATGGCGATGTAAACCAGCTTACTTCCTACACATCTCCTACACATTTAATTCACTCTACATTTTCAATTAAGGGCTTACATTGAGCTGTGCTTCATTCACTTTCTGTAATATGCAACGTTTTGTGATTTTCAGCGAATGCTAAACAGTGACCTCACAGCAGGTACGAATGACTAGAAGTGTCAGGTCATAATCACCGATTTTGCCCAAACTTCTTCCATAGGGGTTATTTGGGTGCTGATCACGAATCTGACATTCGTTTTTGAAGTTCTGGCTGATTACGGTAGGGTACAGCAGGTACGGGTGACCAGGGCTGTTGAGGTCATGGGGTGTTGATCACGAATCTGACCCATTTGACAGTTTAGAGTGAAATAAATATTTAGGAGATGTGTAGGAAGCAAATTGGTGAAGGAGGCAGCGGTTAGTAGTGCAAGTATAGTGCATAGCATGGGAGTCAAACATCTGGTCTAACACCTTTGAAGCAGCCCCGCAACCTGTTGAGCCACCGATTCGTTTGCCGCGGTGCCTTTCGCCGCGACCCCTACAACAGCGTACGCGCACGCATGCACATGGGCACGAGCTGACGGAGCGGTACTGTACCCCGCCTTCGAGGGCTCGTAATGCGCCTTTTAAGGCTCCCGCACACTTCTGGGGGCAACACCGCTCGCCACTATGGTTAAGGATAGAGCAGGGACGCCGCCGGTGGCGTGATAGTTGACATAGCTATCAATTTTTCGCACCGCATCGCTTTCATACTTCGCCACCTCAAAACACCATATTTGACGGAATTTCGGGTTACGGTATTCGGCGAATCGCGCCGCTGGAGGGATGGGCGCTGCGCGGCGCGGCACGATCAGCTGCGGCAGACTTGCTGTGGAGTGGGAGATTTCGCATCGGGATGCTATGTCCTTTTTGTTTTGGTTCCCTAATCATCAGAACAAAATGGGTTTAGCAAAATTATGGTGCTATTGAAGTGCATTCAGAACTCCAGAGATCGAGGAGAGGTCGAGAAATTTTTTTCCACCCAACATCGCCCAGGGCGGAGTTATTTAGGAGCCTAATCATGAATCTGACATCGTTTTTTGAAATTTTGGCCGATTTCGGTAGGTTACGTTAGGTTCCAGTGACTAAGGCTGTCGAGGTCATAATCCCCGACTTCGCCCAATCTTCGTCTAGGGGGTTATTTGCGGATCTGATTACGAATCTAACATCCATTTTTCGTATTACAGTGGAGCTTGGGCGTTCGACCCCAGCCTTAAGGGAGGATTCGTCGCTTCTCACAGGAAACCCACAACTATTATTAGCAAGATGCATTCCGTTGGTGCCTGACGAATCCTTTCTGTTTTGCTTCTCCAGTGACTCATGGACCCTCTCCTTCGTCATCCTTGGCCGTGGTTAGCAGAAGCTCGTTGCCGCGCGTCGCTGACGCTCCCCTTACTGACTGCAATCGCGCAGCGGCGAGAGTATAAAAGGCGCCTAACTCTTTCGCTTCAAGGACTAAGCAAAAACGAAACGTGTTTTCTACTATATGAAGGGTGGAGATTCTCGTAGTACTATCCATTTTCCCCGTTCAGAACTAAGCCTGAGACCCTTCCTGCTAAGCATCCGTACCTAAGGTGCTCAGTTGCGCTCTTCTTGCCACACTGTTTGTTGCACAGTCTGGCCATTCAACTGCAGATGCTTGTTGCCAATTGCTAGTCCTCATCAATTTCTTCTTATCAGTCTTTTGTCCGAACAAATACAAGATCCATGCTTTTAGATCGCTAATAAACCAGGCACTGCTGTTAGAGGATCTCGCGCAGGCCGAAATCTCAGGAAGACTTGAATCGGACTCGTGCAGTATTCTTCCCGAAAAAATGCGCTACTTCTTCTTCATAGTTGCGCAGCGACCACTGTGCAAGGTAAGTAGCACTACACCACGATTAGCTGGCACAGTGGCCAATATCACATTCAGATTCTTTCTGTGCTGTTGGCCGCCATGACGATACTGATACTGATCAGTGAATGCACGTTTTTCATTGTGAACCCAACACTGACGCCAGCCGGGCTCGTTGTGGACTACGCGGCGAAGCGGTTCCATTACAAATACACACAGGTGCCTTTAATCCACTCCTGCTTGTGCGCTTCCACTTTTCTTATTGCGATGTTCAGATTGTGGCGGTTTGTATCATTTGTTATCTGTGCTGCTGTGCGTATTTCACCGTGTTCCGGCTGAAGATCTACCGCTATTATCATCTGGATCCTAACCGACATACCGATGGCAACAGCCTATTGTTCAGTGCGATGTAGGTCAAAGATGTTGCACTTTTAATTGTTTTCTATATACAGGGCGTTCGAAGAAATTCGTTCGGATCTATCCTAGTCGGGAGGGTCCACAGAATGAAAAATTATGTAACAAGTTGACTTGAGACTTACCAAGCGGCTTTTAGAGAACACGATAGGCCCTAAAAAAAACAAAAGCAAAAAACGAACAGCCAAAAAAATCGCCGCTCTTTTAAAACCGTTTCGGCGGAGAAAAAGCGACACAATGGAGGAATGCCGCATGCTGACCACCTCCTGACATGTTATAATCAGGATCTAAAATGATGAGGAGGGCACATAACTTTACCTGCTTACAACAGCGGCGAAAACAAGTGTAATTTTTTCCGTGAATTTTCCTAGTTTAGGTCCTATCTTGTTTTGTAGGAGCCGCTCGGTAAGTCTCAAGTCGATTTGTTACACTATTTTTAATTCTGTGGGCCCTGCCCCCCCCCCCCCCCCCCCGACTAGGATAGATCCTTCGTTCGTTTTAGGCTACGTTTTAAGTAAGCTCATTTAAAGTGGCCCGAGATTAATATAGTTTTCCATTGCAGGTTTCGCTCAGGCATAGTATACTAAAAGTAATTTTCGCTTACGCGTAGCACAAATCGTGCTAAGACCCCGCACTTGGCTACTCATCGTAGTTCGCCACGTCCACGCTGCGCCGACAGCTTGCCGCGGTGCACAGCATCGCGGACGTTCCGCGGCGCGGCAGTATTCGGGGGAGTGTTACCAGGCTTTACCAGGATACTATCTCAACGGTAGGTCGGAACGGCGCAAGTGTTGTATATGGGCAGAACCGCCTCTCCCTGGGAAGTAACAAACTGCAGGTATCTCGACCCCAATACAACTCTGCGCAGAGTTAGGGGCGACGGAAGTCGCCTGTTGGCGCCCTGTTGATTCACGTGCTCCACAACTGACGGGCGCGTGCGGGATGAGGGTCCGTATTGCGACTCGGTGCACAGGTGGCGTAGTAGGGAGGCGCTTGGGTTCGTGAGCGAGGGGTCGGGTGTTTGGATCCCGCAGACTGCGTTTGTTTTGCACTTTTGCAAAATCCATGTTTATCATATAGGTAATCCACCTAGGGGTATTATAGTGTGTTATAGAGCATGTTTACATATAACATACTACTCATACCGTTAACAAGGGTGATCCAGGCAGGTCACCGATTTTGCTGAAACTTCGTCTAGGGTGTTATTTGGGCTGCTGATCACGAATCCGACATCCGTTTTTCACGATTCTGTCTTTAACTGCCGTCACCGGCAGAAACTTTAAGAATGCAAACATGCTCAGAATGTAATCCTGCGCCTTCCTGTATCTATATTATCCAGCCGAATCGTGAAGAACGGATGTCAGATTCGTGATCAGCACCCCAATTAACCCTCTAGACAAAGTTTCAGCGAACATTTTTTTGACCGAAGTCTTATCGGTGGAGTCGGAACTTTTAACTAGTGCCACAAAATATCTATCTTTACATAACTATAGCTTCACACAAAACAGGCTTAAAATAAGTGACACACAGAAGTGAACATTTCAGCTAATCTGTAGTTTGAAGCATGTGTTATATGTAAACATGCTTTATAACACACTATAATACCCCTAGGTGGATTACCTATATGATAAGCATGGATTTTGCAAAAGTGCGAAACGAGCGCAGTCTGCAGGATCCAAACCCCCGACCCCGCGTTTACGAGCCCGAGCTCTTCCCTACTACGCCACCTGAGCACTGCGCTTAGCCGCGATACGAGCCCTCATCCCGCGCGCGCCCGTCAGCTGTGGAGCACGTGAATCAACAGGGCGCCAACCCGCGACTTCCGTCGCCCATAACTCTGCGCAGAGTTGTATTGGGGTCGAAATACCTGGGGTTTGTTACTACCCAGAGAGAGGCGGTTCTGCCCATATACAACACTTGCGCTGTTCCGACCTACCGTTGAGATAGTATTCTGGTTAGTCAAATAGTTTGAAAAAGAAATTCGCAAAAAACCGTGCATTTAGCTGCTATAGGACTACATGAAGACTTTCACGCTAAAAAATCAAGTAACCATCTCACCATATATACCATTTTCACGTCGAATTGGACACTTCAAACTAAATTGGACACTTTTCAAACCAATTTGTGTATCGTATGGGTTTGCGGCGCCCAAGTCTCTTGTACGGATTCGCTCCCCTATGTGGTGGCTCCCCGCAGGCGAATCGGCTAAGGGTGCTGGGCGCGGTCCCCAATTTCTTCTGTGAAGTTCGGTTTACTCACAGATTTATCAGCTTCGGTAGTACAGCAATGGAATTCGAATGCGGAAGACGGCCGGGCAGTCGGAAGGCGTAACGGAAGACGGAAGAATAATAACACTGAGACTGATCGTGAGGCGTATTTATGGCTTTCTCAGAAAGGGGCGGAGCTAAGGTTCGCTCCGGAACTAGGAGACAGTACAGCACGATTGGAGAGGGTATGCGACAACAGGCTTGGGGAGACCGTGGGCAGTATTGATCGAAGTAGATAGTACAAGGCAACAACAAACAGACAATTACGAAATGCCTAGACTGATCTCTTTACAATTGGACACTTTTCAAATCAAACTGGATACTCTTCTAAGCCCAAATCGAAATGTGCTTCTTCTACCTTAAACTAGAGACTCTCTAAAAATGTTAGAATAATTTTTTGTCCGAGGAAAATTTTAGTATCACTTTCTTTGAAGTTTTAATTCATCTACCTAATAAGTGAACGCATTGTTAGAAATTTTATAAAAAATTTTATTTTTTTTTTTGAGAAAAAAAAAACAATGATTCAAAGCTTGTTATGGAGAGCAGGAGGGAGGGTATTTTCTATTGCCAAAGAGAAGGTTGCGCCGTGTCCTCGTCCGAAACTTCGCGATTCTTATTCGATCGATAGTAAAATTTCTGTTTGCATGCAGTTTTACACCTGCAAGCGGTACAACATAAACAATTGTAAAAAACACATATCCTAGCTTCTCTGCTGCATATAAGCAATATTTACGCTGTCAATCAGACAAGCATTGCGACTTGCTTTTCGAGTGCATGGCGCGATCCAGTCTTTTAATGCACCATTTGATTGCTGTCCTGTTGCGCTTTGAAACAAAGTTCAATTTATTATTATTTTTTATCAAAAAATTGTAAAAATATTGCACTTGTTGGGGCAACTGAATTGAGAAATTTCAAAGAAGGATCTACCAAGTTTTTCTTGATCAAAACATTATTCCAACTATCCTAGTGAGTTTGTAGTTTAACCTGGCTAAAGGTCATTTCGATTTGGAAGAGTTCGCTTTGATTTCGAAAGCTTTAAACCTAGCATAGAAGAGTGTCCAATTTCACGTGAAAAGTGTCCAATTTGATTTGAAAGGTGTCCAATTCGACGTGAAAATGGTATGTACATCACACTGTGCTCGTCGAATACATGACACAGCTTCGACCACTGACCAATCAAAGCGTTTTCGCTTTTTTGCTCTCTATTATTGGCTATAGCACTTGTCGTTTCTAAGGATGTAAGAGGTTTATAGTAATTTAAACGGCGTGAGTCCTTTTTTGTAGTACACCGTATTAAACCTAGTTTGACTGAACCTAATATAATGGAATTACGAAACGCTGTTCTTTGTATGTTGCACCTTTATTTCAGCCTTCTCTGTCGCCTCACTCCGCCATTGTGCTTGAATTTCCTGGGCATGATTCATTTGGATTCTCACATAACGTTGGCCAAGGATTTTGGTGTAGAAACTCAGTTCACTAAGGTGAGATTTGTTGTCTTATGTGGGGAAAATGTACGAGAACAGGGCGTAATAGTATTAACCATCACCGAGTTTTGCTCTCTTCTTCTATAAATTGCCAAAGATTTCAATGTTTCATTGTGCAGATGTTTGTTAATAGATCATGTGGTTGTGGGATAGAGGATAAAGATGCAAATAAAATTGAATGGGACATATCTGTATGAACCTCCTTTGCGCTAGTAGAGCTCTCTTTCGAATGCTCAAAGCTGCCAGACTTCGACCTCCTCCTACGTCCTTACAGACGGCTGTATTAGTGCCATGGGGGATGTGAATTAGCAGTTAACAAGAAGCAGAACGAACATGCCGGGAACGCCTTTCGGAGACCAGTTGTGCTGGTGGATGTTAGACGTCTGTAGCAGATGGTAGAAGGAATTTGAGCAACGTAGTGGCTGGTAAAAAAGGCCTTCTGGGACATTAGGAAGTTTATGGATTTTAGAAATGCCGCCTTTTCTATCTACATCTGCTCTAAATAATGTGAACTACTTCAGTTAATGGGACATCTTGATGTCCTGCCCATACTTGCCAAAGGAATTAACATATACCTGCCTATCTGCATTCTATTGTTCTGCGCTGTCACATACTACAAGTGAGTCAACATCGATCGTTTTCGTCGAAATAGTCCAGTTCTACAAGTGTTTTTCAAGGCTGGGAACGTATCTCCTGCACAGCCTTGGTTTCGACCAGTTTGTTGCGTCGGATGAATTCACACAGGATATGGTGACAGCGGGAAAAGCTCTTGTACAGCTGGAGAGAAGCTCTATGAGGAGGCACAAGGAGCGGTTCAGGAGAGAAGAGCAGTGGACCGGTCGTTTGGGTAGGTATTTGCACCAACGGGAAAGCGATTGTTGCTGAACAGGTGTCATTGGGGAGCGTGTAGGATAATTTTCACCAGGTGAGATGTTAAAATCGACTTTGGAAGGTCAAAGGTTCAATCATATGAAGGATTATCCAAGCATTTTATGTTGTTTCGCATTGTTGTTCTCTTTCAGGAGCTTTACGACACGATCGACGATGTGTTCCAGAGGATGAACAGCCGATAATATCTGCTGAGGAAGGGTGTTCGGACCTCGATTCGTGGGTGCTTCCTGCGCCGGTTAACCGCGACTCAGAGAGTAGTACTCGAAAGGAGCATCCTCAACCGAAGCATATATTCGACGATATGTGACAAATCCGCAGTTCTCACAGATACACGCGGATGCATAGTTTACTCTTCTTCGTAGCACTCATGATTTACAGATCCACACTATCTTATCTAGTCATAAGCGGTATTGTTCATAGGTTTCATACACTATTAGGACCTCCACACACTTTCGCCGACGCTGTAGCGCTATCCTCAACGGTGATGTAAAGACAAAGTTTATTTAGCATGAAATCTTGCTGCGTAGGCCCTTCACACTTCAGCTAACCAGTTTTGGTATAGCAATTGTAGCTGCGGCAGCTATGTTTTAGTTCTTAAAACCGTAGGTGGCGCATAGCAGTGGTTAAGGTGCTGTCAGCACTTTAAGCCAGAACACTGAAGATACCGTCACCTTCGCTCTATTGCCGGTCGCTCTGCCCTAGTTCTTCAACCGTGAGAGGCCCCGACTGGATTACCTGTATGACCTAGCTTCGCGAACTGTGCCGCTCTTGCTGAGGCCTGCAACACAATGGTGCTGCATATGCCGTCTTGCCACCATTAGCGCAGCATTAAATCTCTCAACGGGAGCAATTCTTGAACGTTTATGGTTAAAGTTAATGACCAGTCGCAGTTCTCGGAGGCGCAGAACAGAACACTGCTGTTTCATTTGCCTCCATATTTTGGCAGGGGAAGGGACTCCGAGGTGTAGCCCGAATGACGCACCCGTGTTAAAATTGCCTACATCCTGGAGTTCAGTCCCTTGCCCAATTCGGAGGCAAATAAGACATGAATCTGTAATCGAAATGAGGAGATAAGACTGCATTTACATTCGCTGTATGTAGGTACTCGCCAAGCTTGCCCGTCACGGCATGCTATGGTGACCTCGACCCCCACCCCCCCCCCCCTCCCCTCCCCCGAACCTACTTCCGCCAAAACGTCCACAGAGGCCGCGCGCCACCGATCCGCTGCAGAAAATGGGCACTAAGACCCAAAATCTCTGATTTTGCATGCGCAACAATGCGCGAAGTAACCGAAACCGGAGCTAGCTGGGTGTTTTTCTTATTATTTTTCCTGTATACTGACCTAATTGAGGTGGATTGTTTGTTTGAATGAGTCATCTAGAATGTGCTCAGTCACATTATAGGTGATTCATTGGATTTTACCAACCCCTGTATTCTGCGATTGCGCCACACTCTGTTGCACGCACCCACACCAAAGCTTCGTTCATCTTTCGATGGAATCGCGGCGATGAGTTTCGAGGAACGAGGCGAAATGATGGGGAGTTCTCAGCGGTCGTTGCTCTGCAAGACAGCGCGGCAGCAATCAGGATCAACGCTAAACAACGCTCGCGGCGCGAAAAAGTATGCCAGGCCGGCGATGGATCTGAGAAGCCATCGCGCATTCCGGTCGCCATGCTGCGGCGACCGCAGCGGTTCGCTTTGACTGTTCGGCCGCGCGCGACGGAATGGGCGTAAGCTGAGCGCTGCTATGGCCTATGTTATACTCCCGCGAGAGCATCCGATGGAAGGTGCACCGCGGACGGTCGTCGTCGTCCCGGGGCGGCTAGCGTCGCATTGGAGCGCGTTTCCCGCGCCGAACTCCGCGGGACGACAGCCTTCCCGCGGGCAGGAAGTATAACAGCTCTCGTCGTCTGTCGGCGGCGATCCGCGGACGGCGGGCGTGGCAGGCCGCGACGAGTGGCCCGGCGCGGGGTCCCAACGCGATTTCCGCCCATCCGCGGAAGCTCCCGCGGGAGTATAACAGGGGTCTATGACATTGTCACACGCCGCATTTAAAGTGATAGAGGCGCGATGGTCGCATCACGCCTGCCGCCCTTGACGTCTACGCTCATCGTGTGCACCCCAAGGCATAGGTTATACTTCGTCGCCCTGTCATTGGCAATGATGGGCGGGTGCTACGCAGTGTGTAGCAACCCGCGCAACACTGTCGCCGACAGTGCCGCAAGGATGTTATACTCCCCGTCACCAACACTGTCGTCGATAACGTCGGCGACAGCTTGTCACAGTTTAGCCACGAAGGGGTCTCGGACGTATGTCTAAACGGCGAAGGTGAACAACACTACGAGAATATCCATTCTTCGAGTATTAGAAGAAAGTCATATGTCATTTTTGCAAATTTCTTGAACCTACGGAGTTAGGGTCTCGCGAACTTGTAAGAAAGAACATGCAATGTTTCTACGGGCGCTTTAGTTGAACTTATGGAGTTTCCTCGCACTTTAAGAATTTTCTTTATCATATGGCCGAAACGAATTCTTAACAAGAGGATAATTAGCTAATTCTGTACCTTTGGTGAAAGACTAAAGGTCTCCGCACTCTTTTGAGGCAATTGGCGGGCAGTAAAACTCATGAAGTGCGCTGCTCATGCGCACTCAAGTCTGGCGGCGAGCGGCTGCGGCAAGCGTCAGAGGCACTGCACTCCGGTCGCCACTCTTCCTCCGACGCTTCGCTGCGAGCAGTCTCCGTCGCGCCCACGTGGCAATCCTTGAAAATGACGATACCACGGTCAGTCAACATCGAGAACGGGCGATGGTTGGTCGACGGCCTATCACGGCTCTTCTACCCGCTGTCGCTGTCGATCCCGTTGCTGCCGCCGCCTGTTCATACTCCCCGCTGGCGACTCGAGCAAGACAGCGCTAGCGTGGGAGCGAGTAGTCTACTGCTGCTGGAAGTCGAAAAGCTCGGGATTTGTTCATGCGTTCTTCAATTCAATGTACTATCTAAAGGGTCCTCAATGAGTTTTAGCTTGAGAGACAGAGAGTGGTACCGTTCGCTTTGATGGCGAGAACGCGCCCTTCCAAGGTTCTTTTAGATCTTCATGCCGATTAAAAGAAAATTGGCACTGCTTTTTGAATTCCTGCGGTTCAAACCTTAGCGATCAGGAGGGCGCTTGGAGTCTGGATTTCAACGGTCTTTCTCCCATGGGCTTCTTTTATGTAGTTACGTTCAATACGCTCCCTTCGCTGCCGGTGCTCTCGTCGCTGCCGTTGCGAAGTTTGGACAAGCTCTATGAACAGCCGGCGGCGCAGTGATAGGGCGGCAGTCCATGGGCTTCGACCGCCCTGAGCGTAGCAGTCGGATATGGTGACGTGGATTTTCCCACATTGTAAGCAAACTGACGCGTACGTACGTGTGATGCAAGTTGCAGCGAGAGGGCCTAGGTCAAACGGTACGTCACGGGCCAACCAAACGGATAAAAACTCGTTCACAGGTGGAAAATGCCGCGTCACCTCGTATTTGTGTTTGAGTATTGATGGGCTGCCCCTCCCCTCTTTCTTGCATTGCGCCCAACCTGGCAGTTTGTCAGAAGCCGCCGTTCGCCCAATTATTGAGGCCGATCTCGCTTTTACATTCACGCGTTCAACGTGTCCCATATCTGGTTTGCGAGGCTCCCAGTAGTCTGTTTGACGTGTTCTGAGGCACGTTGAGTGCGTGAAAGCAAGCAAGTACGTGCGTGAAATGACCGCTCGCGGCGTAACGGTGGAGGAATAACGGTGATCCTGTATCTAGTCGGGACCTACTGCAGCTGTTAGCTTTCTCGTCTGCTATCCTCGGGCAGATCGCTGCGGAGCCAATAAGGTTGTGAATCATTATTGCCGCTGCCGCATTTGCGTCGCCGCCCATTATCTTGCCGCAAAAGTGTGCGGTTGCGGCACATTGCCGCTCGCGTCGTTTGCCGCAGGCGGCAAACTCTGCGTCCCTGTCCTACGGTTAAGGCTGAGTCGCCGCTTTGCCGCAAAAGTGGGCGGAAGCCTTATTAAGGACGTGCTACCACAGTTTCAGCATTAAAAGTGAAGTGTGAAGGTGCGTTCGCGTTAAAACCCCTAAGGAGTATATACCCCACCCCGGTTTTAACGCACACCTTTGTTCTCTATCGTGCGTCGCAGTACCGCGAAAGTGTGTGGAGTCCAATGTTTGTACTCTTTCTGTTGTGTGAAGTATGGGTGATCTCGGAATCTCAGAACGCAACATTTTGCCACCGCTGCTACATCTGTAGCATTTGGGTAGTCTCATTCATCTTCTCGTATAGTTGGGTTTCACTGTTCTAGGTCACTGTTTAAAGTCTTCCGTCCTGTCTTTTGCATTTGTTTTTAGATTTTTAGTATAAATCTGTTTTTCACTATTTTCCGAAGCGGCTGCTGTGGGTATACTCCATAAATCTCTAAGAATATTACGTTTGCAGTACCATGAAGTGGTTATGATCGGGAGACCAGATAGAATTCTTCCTCTAGCGGCGCAATGGAGCAGGAGCGGCTGGAGAGGCTCTTCGGGAATCCCTTTCTGCCACCGAAGACAGAACCAAAGCCGGAACCGGTGCGTGTTTTGTCAGCCATTTTTATAGAGAATGGCGTTGAGTTCACTCCTGCTTAGGAATTCACATACACTCCGTCGGCCTACGTCCAGATGATTGACCAGATGATCGGTTCAGGCTCTCGGCCATGGAATCCAGATCGAACACCCATTGTTCCGAAGCAGGTCAGTTGCTTTTTCTGTGCTTTTCATCTACGCTTTCTCATCTCACGTTACACTTCTAGTATCACAACTTCAGTCGTCGTATGCAAATATTCTGAAGGCCCGTTCATAGTTCGCGAACCTGAATGCCACACCAAGATTGACTGTCGTTGCCAACTGTGAACTGGCGGTAGGAGTGGTAGCAGCAACGTGGGCATGTAAACAGGACGTATAAAGAGAAGGCGCATGGTAGCGCAGTCGGAGGAAACATTTGTTGTTACATACTTCTCGAATCGAAGGTTTAAATTCGATTCTAGTCCAGGTTGACCAAGCCTTCCTTCGCTCCAACCATCAAGTCGGTGAATTGTTTCCAGACTTGTATGTGAGCGGTAAAACACTGGTTTGTTCATCGGCTGCACATCGCAAGTCTTTGCATAAGAGTAATACTTAGGGGCGCGTGTAGCGCACTCGGAGGAGGTGCCGGCTGTCGCATTCACCCGATGCTAGGTTCCTGGTTCGAATTTCCAGCCTAGCCAACCAAGCCTTCTATCCCTCCGTGGTCGGTGAATAGTTACCAGACTTGTCTGGAAAGGATAGAGCACGGACATGTTCAACGGATGGTTACCAAGTCATTGTAAGGTCAAATATGCATTCAGGAAGCCTCCCGACATCCCGTGGAAGTAAGAGGCGTGGCGCATCCCCAAAGGGATAACTCCGTCCTTTATCCTTTACCCTTTTAATACCCATACAGTTTGCTCTTCGAAATCTCTTAAAATTGAATGAAATTTCTTTCAATACAAGGAAGAAAAGACAGTGGTTTATCCTCGCTAGACAGTTCTTATACCAATTACGAAAAGGTGAAAGGATTGACTGGCCTAAGCGGGAACCATTATCAACAACTCGATTCAGGGCGAAAACACCTCCTAGGTTTGGGCTACTATGCGGCCTGTTTTATACGTAATTAGTAGGTAGAATATATAAGGCTTCCAGATGAAATGAAGCAAATGATGTCGTGATAGCTTCAAGTAGCGTCTCGCATGACTTCTTATGGTTAGCTCACAGCTAGACGTTTAGATGCTTTCGTTACCGCCGATGTCACGCGAGGAGCTGTTCCTCTCACGAGCCATGGAGAACTGTGTTGTGAAGTCAGCGATTGCTGGAACGTTGGGATTCGGAGTTGGTGTGTTATATTCTCATTACTCGGGTTCCCCATTGTGTTAATGGGGATCCTACCCTTATATCCATGAATCGCATATATATATTCACCTATTTATGCAAATTTAGGTGTGGCCTTTGGCTTATTCACCGCTTCTGTCGATCCCTCGTTGAGTATGGTTGGAGGTGATCCAACGAAGCAGGTAATTTTTTGAAAGTACAAGCAATTACAAACGGTTTACGTGAGCGTAGGTGTCTAAGCAGCGTGGACTGACATTTTTGTTATCTTATCAGACGCTATGCTAAGTTTGATTTCCGGCAGGTCTTGATTTCCACGTAGCAAAGTATCCCAGTTTAAAAAGCACATTTCCGCTGAAAGCTTCGAAGTTAGACCTGATTGTTGCGGATGAGGCGCTGAGCCAGTAATCGAACACATTTAATATGCTGGACTTGTAAGCTGACTTGACACTCAGAAAGCGGTGTAGACTGCTGTTTTTCGTTTAAGCTTCATCTCAGGCAGCAGTTTCAAGGAGTGCTAAAGGTCCCTACACACTTCTGTGGCAACGCCGCAGCCCTATCCTAAATCATAGGGCAGGGACGCAGCGCTCGCCGCCGGCTGTGGCGGCAGCCGCTGTTTTCGACTCGGGGTCGGCAGAGACTGTCTGCGCACTAGCCTTTCGCGGCAGGGAGCAGCCAGAGCGCGGACAAAAGGCGGGAAGGCGAATAGTAGCAGTTCTCGACCTCGCCGCCCTGTGCCTCTGCCGCCTGCCGCCGGCAAGACTGCGAAGACGGCATGACTTATCATTTTCGCCGCCCGCCGTTCGCCGCAAAAGTGTGGTGGAGCCTTAAGAGAGGCGAAATTGAACCACAGTAGGTTTTTCTGATCGTTAGTATCGTGGTGGATAGTGCACTGTAAGGCCCCTGTTATGCTCCCGCGGGAGCTTCCGCGGATGGGTGGGAACCGCGTCGGGACCCCGCGCCGGGCCACTCGTCGCGGCCCGCCACGCCCGCCATCCGCGGATCGCCGCGACGCTAGCCGCCCCGGGACGACGACGACCGTCCGCGGTGCAAAGGGGACTATACTCCCGCCGCGGAGCGGCGCGTCAATTTTGAAGCGCCGCTTCCTGGAAACCGCTAGCCACCGGTCATCGCGCCGCGCCGCACCCGTTCATTCTTCAGCGCGATTCGCTGAATACCGTACCTCAAAATTCCGTCAAATGAGGTGTTTCACGGCGGTGGAGTATAAGTGTAATGCGGGGATGGCGCGAAAAAATCCATACCTATGCCAATGCGGCGAGCCGCGTCATAGGACTGAACTAGACCTAAGGCCCCGTTTATACTTCATCACTGCGCGAAGCGATGGCCACGCAATGAGGCCAAATTGATTGATTGCGTCGCCCGGCGTCGACGCCAGCCGTCCGGAATAAATCGCGTGAACCCGTGACCAATCGCGTCGCTCAGCGTCGGATCGCGTTGCGCTCGAAAATGGCGCGATGCGATGGATCGCGGTGAATTGGAACGCGGTATGGCTCCTATCAGCTGATTTTCGCAGTGTGGACTTGCAAAACTTGCTCCTGCTCTTTGCTTTGTTTTTCGTTGGCGACACCTTTCATATGTTTTGTGCTAAGAAAAGTAAGGTACAACACGTCAGCAACAACCACTGAACAAATCCTACAGCGAGAAAGAGAAAAATACGGAGAAAAATGAATAAACAGACCTGGACCTGGAAGTGTGTGGATCGTATTTAAAGATACAAAACGGGAGCGACAGCGGTCGCGTGCGGCGGCGCCTGGCGCGTTGCCAGCTCTTCGGCCTGCCGCAATTTTCGCATTGGACTACGTCAGCATGCTTCCTACTGGCATCTGGATTGTAGGAACGCATGAAACGCAGGTGATCCACTTTAAAGCAGACCAAGCCGTTAGTGATATGACTTAGCTGAGCAAAATGTCACATATCAAGGAAGTGAAACATTGTTTGTGCCCATTTACTCGCTTCACTTCTGAAGGAACGTTGAACTCGAGATTATCGTGAAACTTATGTCCAAGATATACAGTGCATGGCCTAGAGTTTCATGCTATTAAGGCTGGTCAAGTATGTTTAACAGAACATTCAATTGAGGAAGATATGACATCAACACTGGATACTGTTATGGTTTCACAAAACACAGTAATGTTGTTTTTGTCTTCTTCTCCAACGGTCAACGGCGAAGAAGATAACCCAATGTGCTGGGTCGTAGCGCTCCTCCGTTGTCGAATCTGCTTGACGTCATGTTGAAATATGCAAAGTTACAACACTCTCCATTACTGCGTCAAACTTCACGTCTATTATATTTTTATTATATATTATCGAATTTTGTAGTTATTAGTGATTTATGAAGCTACTTTTCATCCTCCTCACTCGCCCCAGAGTTCTGTGCCAGTAGCCCATTAGCGAAGATCGCCTACAGAACCTTGTATCACAATTAAGGTTCATTCTTCGTAGGGAAGCGCCTTCGATTCGTTGAACCCCATCGATCCTTGGTATCCCGGTCAAGGCGCCCCCCCCCCCTTAATAAACATGAGCCTGTGCGTCCATGTTCATCAATAAAAACATGCCGGGATCTCGCATCCTTGACGAAGAGATGGATTAGTTTCTCCCGGACTCCATAATCCACTGCAGATCTCCTACTTCAGATTTTAGTAGGTGGGACAAAAGGTCGATGGATATACCTTGCAATCCAGCTCAATGTGGGGAATCGAATGTCAAATGGCCTTCCTCTAGTGTTGTAGCATAGTAATTTGGGGGAGCTCATAATGGAGCGGGCAGACGCTGACGCGAAGGAGAGCACAGAACTAGGAAGGGAGAGAACTCCGGGGTGTGGCTGATCTAACTTACCCGTTTTAAGCCACCTTTCCGGTGTACAGCAGGTACCAGCTCGCTTAGTACCGTAATTTCTTAAGTTTCATAACCCCAAATCCGGTTACGATCCCTTCCCCTCCTCCTTTCCACCTCGTTCGAAGCCATTCCTTCGTGGGCAAGCGCATGAAATGCACGAGAGATCAAAGCAGTACAGGTGCCGCCACTGGCCTTTTCCCCTCTGGAATCTGCCTCTCCGATGACTCAGCATGCTCGGGGCGAGCTGCCCCGTAATCGGCCGACAGAGCTGGCAGCGCGCCAGGCGCCGCCGCGCGCGACCGCTGTCGCTCCCGTTTTGTATCTTTAAATACGATCGAAGTGTGTGCACAGTTGCGTGTGTGCAAGTACGCAATGGTGCGTGATCGCGGATCGCGTCGCCCCGTTTATACTTCGACGTCGAGCGACGCGACGCCACGTATGGCCTTTGTCATACCATCGCTCACCCCGAGCGACGCCTAATGGTATGCACCCATATCGATTCCATAGCGCCGCCCGATCGATATGGGAGCATATCATTAGGCGTCGCTCGGGGTGAGCGATGGTATGACAAAGGCCTATGGTGGCCACATTGATTGAGCGACGCGATCGATCAATCAATGTGGCCACCATACGTGGCCACTTGACATGCCGTCTCGTCGCTCGGCGGCGGAAGTATAAACTAGGCCTAAAGGGCAAAAAACGCAGGGAGCGTAGTTGTATCGTTTATTGGCTTCAATTGCACAACAAAGCCAAAAATGGCGTGTGGAGGAGTCGTAAAGTAACCCTTTCACTACCTTGAGCCGCTTATCGTATAGGCATATTTCAGCTAACCATGAAAGAAACGATGAAGGAGATGGGTGGTAGGATGAAGACGTATGGAAAGAACTTCGGATCCATTGGCCTTATGTTCTCAGGTACCCACCTTTCTGCTTTCTTGTTTTCCTGCTAACTGAGAAGAGACCATTTTTCTAGGCACCGAATGTATTCTGGAGAGCGTACGGGCAAAGAGTGACTGGAGAAACGGGACGTACTCTGGAGGTACTGATGTTGTCCGCAATTGCCTACGGCTCGTGAACAAATTACTTCTGTTGCAGCGGTCGTCGGCGGTATACTTGGACTTCGTGCTGGCATCAAGCCGGCACTTTGGGGCGCTGCCGGTTTTGCAGCGTTCTCTACGCTCATCGACCACTGGATGAGGGGATAAGCACTGCCTGGGCTTCACAACTCAACTCGTTACTTACAATTAGCGTCGTTTGTTATATCATTGGATCTATGAGTGACTACTGCCTAGAGAAAGTCTTACTTCTAGATTAGTAAGTGGAGAACTAGCTGTGTGGCTTATTGTTCAGATGATGTGTTATCTATTACGGGTAAATATCGTAGTACCTGAATCAGTGAGATTGTCAGGGAATAGAGGCAGATGCGCCAAATAAATTATTTAGATTCCGTGTTTTTGCTTGTTTGAACTGAAACTGTTGTTTACTGGTGTTTCGTGTGCTGCTACATATATTGCTAGCTCGCTGCTTGTCGTAGCACTGGTCGACTGATTCCGAAAGAAAAAGGACGAAACCTACTGGGATTATCGGCGACCGTATGCTGACAAGTAGAAGAAGGTGGCGTAGAAGAAGAAAAACTCGAAGAAAGGGAAGTAAAAAAGAAGACATAGCTGACGAAGACGTGTAATAACAAAGAATGTTATATAGAATAGGGAGTAGAAGAAGGAGATGTAGGAAAAAAGAAGAAGTCCTTGAGGATGAAGTCATGAAAGGGGATGAAGATGTAGAAGAGGAGGACATTTAAGGAGAAGGCAGGTATAGAAGGAGAAGAAGAGGTAGATAAGTGAGATGGAGAGACAAAGAATTGGAAGTTGAAAAAGATGTAGAAGAAGATTGCATAGGAGAACAAGACGTGGAAGAGGAAGACGTAGAACAGAAGGAGAAGAAGGAAATTGTAATGAAACGTAGAAGGAGGTCTGAAGGATGAAGGGATCGATCCTTGTCCGGGGGCACATAACTAAAAAGTATTATATGTATCAAATCCACTTGAGACTTACCGAGCGGCCTCCTCAGAACAACATGGGACCTAAACAAGAAAAGTCACAGAGAAAAAAGCGAAAAATTACATTTGTTGCGGTTGTAAGCAGGCAAAGTTGTGTGCCCTCCTCACCATGTTGGATCTTGGTTATAACATGTCAGGCGGCGGGCAGCACGCGGCATGCCTCCATTCGGTCGTTCTTTGCCCACCGAGACGGTTGTAAACCGCGGCGATTTTTTATTTTTTGTTTGTTCGCTCGTTTTTGGTTTCTTTTAGGTTCCAACTCGTTCTCTAGAAGCCGCTGGGTAAGTCTCAATTTATTTTGTTACCTACTTTTTAGTTATGTGCCCCCCCCCCCCGGACTAGGATAGATCCGGAAGAGGATGTGCAAGGAAAAGAAGAGAAAGATATAAGAGAAGAGCATGAAGAAGATGAGGGAGAAGACGTACGTAGAAGAAAAAGAGGTAGACAAGAGTGGAGATGAAAAAAAAAAAGAATTGGGGCTGGAAGGAGAATACGTAGAAGATCAGGACGTGGAAGAGGAGGACGTAGGAGTAGAAGAAAACGAAGAAGGTGATGGTAACGATGGAGACTATGGTGAAATGTATTAGGTCGGTGCATATGATAGCCGACTTTGCTACCTCAGTTTCTGGTCGATTTTTCGTATCTACGAATGTTCTCGTTTCAGGCATGCATTGTATATAGCTTCTGAAGGCGAAGAATCTCCGCTTTCTTACCATTTATAGCCTTTGTGCCATAATTGCCTCTTGACAAGTTTTATCGTCGTTTTTACAGTATGAATCATCGTGATATTCGGGTGCGCTATTTATATGAATAGAAAAGGGAACACAAAGCCGCGGCCGCAGCTCGTAACATCAACGCTGCATTTGCGGAGGATTTCGCTAAGAAACGCACAATTCGCCACTGGCTCGAAAGGTTTCGATCTGAAGGTGAAAGTCCCGAAGAAGAAGACCGAGGTAGGCTGCCATCTCTCCTTAACAACGACCAACACGAAGCCATGGTGTAAGCGGATCCGCGCCAATTATGTATAAGAGAGCCAGCACAGCATTCCGGCTGGCGGCAACACTATTAGTCGCCAATTGAATGCGGTCGTAATTCTAAAGAAATTGTAACGCCGGTTACCCGGCCTGATCACTCTTTGAGACGTAAAAACGATTGCGGTTAATCCGACTCGGAACAGAAGAGATTGGAGAAGGAACGAATTTAAAAGGATACTTACTCAATAATCTTTGGGATGCGTCACGCATTCTATTTCTACGAGATGTCGTGGAGGCGATTTGTATGCGTATTTGACCATACAATGAATTGCGGTTGCTAGCCGATGAACAAGTCAGCGCTTTATCCTTTCCAGACAAGTCTGGTACCAATTCACCGACCCCGGAGGGATGGAAGGCTTGGTTGGTCTGGGCGGGAAATCCGAACCAGGAACCTTGTATCGGCTGCAGGCGACGGTCGGCGCCTCCTCCGACTGCGCTCCACGCGCCCTGAGAAGGAACGAATTTATCTCACAAATAATAGATCGACAAGAACACATGAGAACACGAGAATGAATCACGAGAAAAACTAATCACGACCGAATCATACCGGCTCGAGCCCTCCTTATATAGACGAGTTGGCGCGCAATATTGGAGATCAAAAATTTGAGTCTGCGATCGAACTGACGTCCGTGGTGATCTAAACCCTAAACGCCTGAAACTGTTTGACAAAATTGGATAAATGGTTCCTGCACGAATTGACCGCCGGGCAGACGCTGAAGCGCCACGACACCTGTGTTTCGTTAAGGCTGCGCAATCCAAGGGAGCCTTTTTGTACAGGATCGTGACATCCGACGAAAATGGGATCTCTATGAGAATAGTTGTTGCCCTGCACAGTGGCTGGACAAGAACGAGAGTCCCAAGGAGGTGCCGTAACCAAATCTCCATACAAAGAATGACATGGTAACCGTATGGTGGACAATAGCCGGTTTAGTCCATTACAAGTTCTTGATGAATTGAGATACGAAGCTCTGTCCAGCATATTAGTCAGATCTGTCTCCTACCGATTATCTTTTTTTTCAGGCATTCAGATCGTTATGAGAAGGATAAAAATTCAGCAACCAAAATGACGTCGAAAGTGACTTCTTATGTTTTATCAATTCTTGTAGCTCTGATTTTACAGCGATGGAATGTCTAAGCTATCGTCGCATTGGGGAAGTGTGCTTTGTAATGGTGCTTATTTCCAATAATAAAATTGCTTCCAAGTAAAGGTATGATCTATCAAAGGTTTCAGTCAAAATCGGCCACTTCCTATGCAACGGCCTAATAATAGAATAAAAAGATGATGGTGAAACGCAGAATAAGACCTAAAAGATGACGTGAGAAAAAAGATGAAGAGTAGATGAGGTAGGTGGAAGAACAGGAAGGAGATGAAGGAGAAGATGTACATAGAATAAGAAGAGGTAGATAAGAAAGGAGATGGAGAGCAAAAAGATGTGGGACGAAATAGAAGATCTAGAAGAAGAATAGATAGAAGAACTAAACGTGGAAAGACGTAGAGGTAGAAGAAAAGGAGGAAGAAAATGATGGTGATGATGAAGACGATGATGAAATGTAGAAGAAGACGTAGAAAAGGAAGTGGAAGATATAGATGAAGAGGAAGTATAGTATGAAGAAGACATACATAGAAGAACAAGAAGAAAGAGAACACGGAGAAAAAGAAGAGAACAGGCGGAAGAAGAGGGAGACGGCGAAGGAGATGAAGAAGGCATAGAGGAAAATGCAAAAAAGAAAAAGACGTGGGAGGAGAAGTATAATAATACAGGAGGGAGGGAATGCAGAAGAAAAAAGTTTGGGATGAATAAATAGCAAGGTATAAAAAAGAACACGTACATTGAAGGACAGGATCTGGAAGGGTAAGACTTAAAAGAGGAAGAGGAAGATAAGAGGAAGAGGAGTTAGATGAACAAGGTGCGTAAGAAGAGGGGTACGGAGGAGATATGGTAGAAGACATAGAGGAAATATTCGTGAAAGAAGACGTAGAAGAAGAATACCAAGAAGATGAAACATGCAAGAAAAAGGAAAATAAGAAAACGTGAAGGAAAAACAAGAATAGTAGAAAGGAAGTGACTACCGAACATGTTCCCGGTGTTCCTTGAACTACGGTCTTTTCCTTACTAACCACCTCCTCCCACCTTGGAGGACATGCCAAAATGGGAGCAAATGCATATAATGTTCATGAGGGGAGCTCAGCGGCTCACGGTTGGTTCAGAAGTTCTATTAGCCGCGATTCACATGGCGTTCAGATCACAACACTCCCCTTTTAATCGTTCTTGGATTCAGCATCATATTAAAGGCATGGGGTAAGCTACGTAACACTACTTTCCTGTCCGTCTTCAGTTGTTCGTTTATAGGCCTCTTACCTCACGACGCCTGACCTGCAGACTGCTACTTCCCGCTCATTGCGCCTCACCTATGTAGTCGCCGGCCGGCCGGTCCATCGAATTCGAGCGAGCTGAGCATTCCAACTGGCGCCAACCATTCTCTCTCTTCGTCGCCGGTCGGTCAGAAGAGTAATTAAGGAGAGATCAGCGAGTATTCGCGACGCGACGTCATTGTTTTCGTCAAGGTACCACGACCTTGGAAAGTAAGTAGAATGGTCGCAATCGCAATCGAGGCCGAAACCGAAATGCTGGCCGGGTCACGAAATAGGCGGCTACTCACTGCCGAACTCATTGCTTATCGGTCTGTCAACGTGACATGATTCTCGCCCTGCTGTTGTTACTTGGTGCCTTAATACTACCCAGCGAAGCAAAGTAAGTTCCATGTCACTATTTTCGTGCGTTTTGAGCAACTTACCCTTGGATGACCTGCTTAAGCCATGTGCTGGTATACATGCAAAGGAGAAGTCTGTACTTCAGTGTGGGTCAGTATGAAGCGTGTCTCCAATGCTCCACCAAATACACCTCGTATTTCTTGATAATGGAGGCATGATAGTGTAGTCGGAAGAGGCGTCGGTCACGTGCATGGCGCATCCCACATGGGGATTCCACAACATCTTTCTACATTCTTTGTCATTATTTATGAGTTGCGCCAAGCGTTCCAATTCTAACCAGTCCTTTTGTACTCATCTAGAAAAGGTGAAGGTAGTATAAGGCCCTTAAGATGGCCAACACATTCCACTTCTACGCAACGGAATCGAATTCGAAATCGCCGTTGGCCAATATGCAGTGGCATCTAATGGATCACGAAGGGATGTAAGACATTGATGATCTGAGCCACAGCGTGAATTGAACATCAAAACATTAAATCATTCCGTAGTGCTCACGAAGTTGGCGCCTTCTCACGGAGTGCTAGGTCATCTTGCTTGCTTCATTTTGGTTCAAATATACCAGTTTCACGTCGAATTGGACACCCTTCTAAAGTAGTTTTTAGTCCTTTGAAATCAAGGCGAACTCTTTAAAATCGAAATGACCGTCAGGGTCCGGATTCATCAACAAACTACAGCAATTTAACGGAGGAATTACAGCCAAAAATCCTTGATAGCGCTGCTTGATAAACCAGGCTTTCATGGATTTCGGCCACATTTTCTCCGTTAAATTGCTGTAAGTCGTTGGTAAATCCGCCTCCAGGCAGGCTAAACTACAGACTCAGTAAGATGGTTGCAATAGTTTTTCGTTCAGGGAAAATTTATTATAACTTTCTTTCAAATAAGTATAATAATTTTATAAAATTTTCACTTTTAGAGAAAAATAAAAAATTAAAGCGTCTCTTATAGTGCAACAAATATGCGTATAGCAAGCATATAACACATTAAAATAATAGATCGCGCCATCCATTCGAAAAGTCGGCCGCAACTTTTATTTGTTTGATAGTGTAAGTGCCACTTACATGAGCCGTCAAAGTCAGGATATGTGTGTTTTTCGAAGTTGTTTTTGTCGCATCGTTAACAGGTGTCAAACTCCATGCAAACAGAAATTTTGCTCTCAGTCGAATAAAAATCGCGACGTGTTGGAAAAAAAGCATGGCGCAGTCTTTTTCTTTGCATTAAAAAATTGACCACATTCCTGTTCCTTGAAACATGCTTTAAACCATTATTTTTCCTCAAGAATTAAAATTCGTAGAAATTCTCAAACAGTGTGATCACTTATTATGTGAATTAAAACTTCAAAGAAAAATATACGAAAGTGTAAGTTGGACAAAAAATTATTCCAACCTTTTTGTAGAGTTTATAATTTAATATAAAAAAGCACATTTTGATTTGAAAGACTTCGATTTGATTTCAATAGTCTTACCAGGATACTATCTAAACGGTAGGTCGGAACGGCGCAAGTGTTGTATATGGGCAGAACCGCCTCTCTCTCGGTAGCAGCAAACTGCAGGTATTTCGACCCCAATACAACTCTGCCCAGAGTTAGGGGCGACGGAAGTCGCGTGTTGGCGCCCTGTTGATTCACGTGCTCCACAGCTGCGGGCGCGCGCGGGATGAGTTGTCGTATCGCGTCTCAGCGCAGTGCACAGGTGACGTAGTAGGGAAGCGCTCGGACTTGTGAGGGAGGGGTCGGGAGTTTGGATCCCGCAGACTGTTGTTTGCTTTGCACTTTTGCAAAATCCATGTTTATCATACAGGTAATACACCTATGGGTATTATAATGTGTTATAGAGCATGTTTACGTATAACATACCACCCATACCGTTAACAAGGGTGGTCCAGGCAGAGTCACCGATTTCGCTGAAACCTTGTCTAGGGGGTCATTTGGGGTGCTGATCACGAAACTGATATCCGTTCTTTACGATTCGGCTGGATAATATAGATACAGGAAGGCACAGGATTAGTTTCTGCCGGTGACGGCAGGTAGAGACAGAATCGTGAAAAACGGATGTCAGATTCGTGATCAGCATCCCGAACAACCCCCTAGACGAAGTTTCACCGAAATCGGTGAACCTGCCTGGACAACCCTTGTTGACGGTATAGCTGGCCTCCGACCGAATCGTGAAAAACGGATGTCAGATTCGTGATCAGCACCCCAAATAACCCCCTAGACAAAGTTTCAGTGAATTTTTTTTGACCGAAGTCTTGTTGGTGGAGTCGGAACTTTTAACTAGTGCCACAAAATATCTCTCGTTACATAACTACTGCTTCACACAAAATAGGCTTAAAATAAGTGACACACCGAAGTGAACATTTTAGCTATCTGTAGTTTGAAGCATATGTTATATGCAAACATGCTGTATAGCACACTATAATACCACAAGGCGGATTACCTATCTGATAGACATAGATTTTGCAAAAGTGCAAAACAAACGCAGTCTGCGGGATCCGAACCCCGACCCCTCGCTCACGAGCCCAGGCGCTTCGCTACTCGCCACCTGTGCACTGCGCTGATTTATTTATTTATTTATTTATTTATTTATTTAAATGCACCAAAAGCGCGCTTGAACACAACAAACAAAAAAATAAAAACGCAGTAACCATAAAAAAATATCACGTACGGCGTTAGTAACAATAACATAAACAAAGCCAGATGGGGGACATCACTATGTATACTTTAAGATAGGAAATCTATGTTTCCTAAGCATTTGGAGTTTCAGTTCAAAGTACTAAAGCAAATTTAAAAAAAATTATGACGAAATACAGTATAATTATGTCGAAATAGTTAAAGAAAATGTTTAGGCAGAAGTTTATCATAAGCGTCAGGAGTGAGAAGCCAGAAGTTCAGTATAGCTATGGCGTGATTCCCAGTGTGTGAAGAAATCACTTTCGAGCAACTTTACGAGAGCGGAGCACCTTGGAGTCCGGTCTAATTTCCGAGCATACCAAGGCGAGCAACCAGCCACATTATGCTTCCTCTCGGTATTGCTTCCATAGAAACTGAACTTGCCAAAAAATCACTCCGACGAATATTACCATGTAGGTGTCTATATAAACTAAAATGAAAATAAAAATGAAGATGAGAAGGTTAGAAACAACATGTACGTAACGAAGTGCTTTGCACTGAAACCCCAATTACCATTATTATTAAAGCAATAACCGGAAACATAGTGATATCAACAAAACAGGACAAATAAACAAGAACAAAAGAGCTCAATCTATTAGCTGTCACAGAGTAAAAATGCATGTGAAAGTATTCTTGCGTTCTGCACAGATGGAGTTTGATAACGATGCACTAGTCTTGATGTCTGCCATTTACCTTCGCACACTGTAACGAAGTAGTGTGAGTTCGTCCCATGAGTAGGCATAAAAGCCAAGTACTTACCGTTCTGATATTCGATTCACCACCAGGAACCTTGAAACAGACAATAGATTCGCGATACGAGCTCTCATCCCGCGTCAGCTGTGGAGCACGTGAATCAACAGGGCGCCAACCCGCGACTTTCGTCGCCCCTAACTCTGGGCAGAGTTGTATTGGGGTCGAGATACCTGCAGATTGTTACTTCACAAGGAGAGGCGGTTCTGCCCATATACAACACTTGCGCCGTTCCGACTTACCGTTGAGATAGTATCCTGGTTCGGCTTGCATAAAAAAGTGTCGTATGTAAAACAGTGAGTCGCCAGGTGCCCTACATAATTTTATGAGTGTCCAATTTGATTTTAAAAATGTTCTTGTGTTAGTGTTAGACCAGGATTCAACAGGTATTTGGCCGTGAGTTTTAAATGCTTCATGTAAGCAGCATCTACACTCTCAATCAAATAAAAATCGCGACGAGCTTTTCGAGTGCATGGCACGATCTCCCATTTGAATGCACTAAATGATTGCGGCTTTGTTGCGCTTTAAAACAAAATTTAAGTTGTTGTTTTTAAATAACATTTTTATAAAATTACTACACTCATTCGGGCAGATGAGGCGATGAGTTTCAAAGAAAGTTACATCATATTTTCCATGAACGAAATATCGTCTTGAACATTTTGGAAAATCTGTAGTTTAACCTGTTAAAAACCGATTTCGATTTGAAAGACGTTCTCTTTGATTTCAGAAGCATCAAGTTTTTTCAAAGAAGTATCCAATTTGATGTGAAACGTGCCCAGTTAGACGTGAAAATGGTAACAAAAATGTTGTAAGCTGTTACAACGATGTTTTGTTGCGATCAAAACTTCTAGCGCCAGGCGGGACTCGAACCCGCACCTCCCTCTGACCGGGCGTGAATGCTCTACGCCATTACACCACCGGCGCTGTTCGATCGAGCGCAACATCCACACCTCGTGGGACCCATCAGCACTCACCCGTATATCGGGATATTGGATAACGGATGTTGCGTTCGATCAAACAGCGCCGGTGGTGTAATGGCGTAGGGCATTCCCGCCCGGTCCGAGGGAGGTGCGTGTTCAAGTCCCGCCTGGCGCTAGAAGCTTTGATCGCAACAAAACATCGTCGTAACAGGTTACATCCTCGGTACCAGCCAATTGAGGCACTAGGAAACTGATTTGAAAAATGTTATAAATTTTTGTATTGTTTCAATTTAACCTACTTGCCAAAAGTAGAAACTGTCTGAAATTAGCTTTGTATCAGGATTACCGATAGCTTTGGCCCGCATGATTGCATTTTGCTCCCTCAGTGACCAATAGAGAATGAAGGTCATCGAATATTATCTTAAATTCACTTTTCAGTGTTCGAACGAAACGACAAGACCTGTTCTCCGGCTTGACGCAAGGAATCGGCGGTATCCTTGGTAATCTTGGACGTCCAGGAGGCGGACTCGGACAACAGAACTACGGTGGCAATCCTTATGGAGGCAATCCTTATGGGTCACAAGGATACGGTGGCCAGATGTACGGTAATCAAGGATATGGTGGCCAAGCGTTTGGACGGCAAGGATATGGAGGTCAGACGTACGGGCAGCAAGGATACGGTGGTGGCCAATCCTACGGAAATCAAGGATATGGAGGTCAGATGTACGGACGTCAAGGATACGGTGGTCAGACGTACGGCAATCAGGGGTATGGAAGTCAGGCCTATGGACGTCAAGGGTATGGAGGGCAGACGTATGGGCAGCAGAGCTACGGAGGCCAAATGTATGGACGACAAGGATACGGTGGTCAGGCCTATGGACGTCAAGGGTACGGTGGTCAGAACTATGGAAGGCAAGGGTACGGTGGTCAGAACTATGGAAGACAGGGCTATGGTGGCCAGAACTATGGAAGACAAGGGTACGGTGGTCAGAACTATGGAAGGCAAAGCTATGGTGGTCAGAACTATGGAAGACAAAGCTATGGTGGTCAGAACTATGGAAGACAGGGCTATGGTGGCCAGAACTATGGAAGACAAGGATACGGTGGTCAGAACTACGGAAGGCAAGGGTACGGTGGTCAGAACTACGGAAGGCAAGGGTATGGTGGTCAGAACTACGGAAGCCAAGGCTATGGAGGCCAAGCGTACGGACGACAAGGCTACGGTGGACAGATGTATGGAGGACAGCCAGCTGTCAACTATGGAGGACTCGGAAGGCAGTCGTTTGGCGGTTTTGCCGCTCAGAACGGATTCGGTGGCCAGAATCTCGGCAGCGGGTTTGCTGCGAATCCTCTACAGTCTTTCATGGGATGATTGCCGAATTTCTCAAGATGAGAAAATATCTCAGACGACATCAGCGAGTCTTCAAATTTCATCATGTCTTTTTCTACAGGTCTTTATTTTTAATAATTGTAAGCATTGTAATAAACATCATACACGCTCAAATCTTTCATCTTTCAGAGTTGCAGCCCTTTAATATTCATCCAGGAGAGAAAAGTCTCGCTCGTGTTTGAGAACGCAACGGCGTGACTATATCATTCTGGAAATTAGAGGTACAGGTTTACATCCAACAAAGGCTTTGGTAGTGAGGAAACATCCTAATTACGGTGAATTTTTGTCGATTTCATCAGTTCATTATCGTCAGCCATCATGGTCGAAAAATTTCATTCGATTTCATCAGTTCATTATCGTCAGCTATCATGGTCGAAAAATTCCATTCGATTTCATCAGTTCATTATCCTCAGCCATCATGGTCGAAAAATTTCATTCGATTTCATCAGTTCATTATCGTCAGCTATCATGGTCGAAAAATTTCATTCGATTTCATCAGTTCATTATCGTCAGCTATCATGGTCGAAAAATTCCATTCGATTTCATCAGTTCATTATCGTCAGCTATCATGGCCGAAAAATTCAATAAGTTCATAGCCAATCTGAGATGAAAATGGTATAATTCATTGAATTTGGAAGTCGCTACCAAGTTCGATCCTAGATGAATCTCGGCATTGCTCGTTCTACACTTGTCTAGTGTTGAACTCGAAACCGAGATGGTACACGCTTTATTGCTCGACTGACGTCTCGGCGATGTCGCCCTCTTAAGAATCTGAAATTTGGGTACATCAACCGAACCTGGAGTCGTGTCTTACACGGAAGCGTTGCAAGTGGAGTGAGCCGTATCCTATCCTACACAAATTCAATTAATATATTTGATCGTTCTGTGCCACGCAGGTTTGTTATGGTGGTATAACTTTTATTTCGGCCGACGTTTCGACAACTCGTCTTGTTCCAAGGCCTGAATATACTTCGAAAGTTTAGATCCGGCAACTCATTCCGTCAAAGGCATACTTCTTCACATGTCTAGTTACAATGGGCTCCCGCGAATGTCAAGGAGTGCCCCTCTTAAGCATACCAAACTCACCGTTGTTCCACCAGCGCTGAGAGAGGGCCCAGCTATAAGACCATCAATGAGCAACTGGCACCTACCATGCAGGTCTATAATGAATATAGACTGCGCAGTCTCAGAGCTCAACGCTCCCGAATCCAGAAAGAGTCAAGAGTTTTTCTGGTACCGATTTCACTTTCATGTAGCAACACAGTGCATTTAATGTCAAAGTCGTTTCCGCCGTGGGCTCCTGTCGATGTTTATCCAGTGGGGTTAAAAAGCCTCTTTTCAGTTTTCCAGCTAGGTGTTCATTGATGCGAACACTAAGTACCCTTCCTGTCTCACCTATGTATAGCTCGCCACAGGTTAAGCACTGGATTTGATAGACAACGCCTTTTTGTGCGTAATCTCCATCTCTTCCAAATGGGCAGATAACGCAATTCCTCATCACACAAGTACACTCGTAACACCTATTTCGAACAGGAAGCCGTTTGATGTTGTTTTCCGGTATATTAACCAGGACAACATCGTCGTTCAGGCTTGCACGCAATAGGCAACGGCGTACTTCAGCCGTGACGTCATCAGAGATGAAGGGCAGTTGAAGACACATTTTGTCTTCGCACAGATGTTCAACGTTGCGGTGTCGTATTCGATGACCTCGTCGTCGTGGTTCGTAGCCGTTAAGACGTGCGATATTAGAGGCCAACATACGTGATTCCTCTCGCTCCTCGTGCCCCGTGCATATGTACACCTAGTGACGTTCTGTACATATACCGGGAAACAGCATCAAACGGCTTCTTGTTCGACAAAGGTGTTACGAGCGTACTTGTGTGATGAGGAATTGTGTTATCTGCCCATTTGGGAGAGATGGAGATTGCGCACAAAAGGGCATTGTCTATCAAATCCAGTGCTTAATCTATGGCGAGCTATACATAGGTGAGAAAGGAAGGGTACTTAGTGTTCGCATCAATGAACACCTAGCTGGAAAACTGAAAAGAGGCTTTTTAACCCCACTGGGTAAACATCGACAAGAAGCCCACGGCGGAAACGACTTTTCAAGTGACTGCCCCTTGAGACAGCGCGTATTTTTCCCGGATATTGATTATTTGTAATATAAAAACATCTTCATCCATGCATGATCTGCACATCCTGAGGCAGTTAAACGTGCGAATGTGAAGAATACGTTAAGAACAGCAGGTGATGTATGTACTGGTGCTGAAGAACGACAAGAGTCTGCGCAACTAGCATGTCAAATAGCTGCATAGAATGGATACACGGTACCACATCACCATACCACAAGGGATCTCCCTCTGATCAGCGAGTTATACCACACCAAGATAAAGTACCCTTCTGTGTTCCTTTTATTTCCGACAACGTCACTTCCGCTCTACAACGAAGCATAGGGCGGGCCCAGTTGGAGAATGATATCGTCCTAGTTAACATTCCAAACGACAACATCAGACGCCAGCTGGTTCGAAATAGGCTTCACGATAAGGAGTGCGTAACGGACAACGATGTTGTATGTCCTTACGGGATGGCAGGATGTTGCGCCAAAGTTGGTGTTATCTATGAGCTATGTAGAATGCCGGATATGCAGCCAGACATACATTGGAGAAACCGGAAGGGTGTTTGGCATTCGCGTTAATGAACACCTAGCGTGCAAAAAGGCGAGGTATCCTAACCAATCTTCTGAGCAAGCATAAAATGGAGAAACATGGCAGAAATGACTTTGATGTGAAGTGAACGATTTTGACTATCGAGACAGAAAAGTCGTCTAGAATCCGTCTAGAAAAGCGCTGGAGGCGTTCTGGATTTTTTTGCGAAATCCACGAATGAACAACCGAAATGGGTGTCTTTCGATCACCGATGACTTTCTGCCGTTTATTTAGCATTGTGAGTTATAGAGCGACCGGTGACAAGGATGTGGTTAAGAATGATACAGGTATACACAGTATACAATACCCACCATAAGGATTGGAAAAAGGGCGCGGTAGGCGCGTTTTCCGCGTTCTTTCTGTTCTTTTGCTGTAGCCATCTCCATATTAATCCTTTTTGAGAAACTCACGTACCATCGTGATCTCCTCGACGAGATCTACCCAGTGCCACAAAAACGTTTTTCGTTACTCCATTTTTGACAGCTATTTTTTCGAAAGCGCCAGGGGATAGTCATTAGCGAGCGACGCCTCCCACTAATTGCGCCCAAAGGGCACTTAAGTGCTCGGATTCAAAGCCAGCGTAATTGACAGTAGCGCTTCTTTAGAGAAAATTCTGTAGAGCCAAAAGTTTACAAGACCATAGATATATATTCTACTCTATTTTAGTGATTTATTTGGATTATTCTAATAAGCATTAGCACATTTTCCTTTATCTACGGATCGCTAGCAAAAAATTCTAGTAACATTATCTGGTCCAACTAAGAAAGAGGAATAAAAATAGATAGAAGGTGGTGCAGTCAGTTCTAACTTGGGACGCGCCATGCACTCTACTTCCGCGAAACATTGTAGAAATTAGAGCTCATATTTCTACATAATGACAAGTCAATGTTTTGTCCTTGCCAACCCAGTCTAGTACTGATTAGCCGACTTTGGAGGGATGAAGGAATTGGTTGGCCTGGGCGGCCAAACATAAAATCTCGACTCTGCTGCAGGCGACAGCCGGCGTGTCCTACGATTGCGCTACCACTCGCACAGGGGATCGATAATTACATATTATTGACATATCACTCCCTTGTGGAACTACTGATCTACAAATGTATTAAATGGAAGAATTATTAGGTTTCACATCTCG